>JAXIVJ010001608.1:0-30000 GCA_036785665.1 Chirona hameri | reverse complement strand
ACACACACACACACACACACACACACACACACACACACACACACACACACACACACACACACACACACACACACACACACACACACACACACACACACACACACACACACACACACACACACACACACACACACACACACACACACGAGAGCAATACAGTACACCGAGCCCCCCCCCCCCCCATCCCCACACGCGATAGCAATACAGTACACCAAGCCCCCCCCCCCCCCCCCCCACCCCACCCCATCCGCCACACACGGAAGCAATACAGTACACCGAGACCCCCCCCACACACACACACACACACACACACACACACACACACACACACACACACACACACACACACACACACACACACACACACACACACACACACAGCAGCAGCAATACAGTACACCGAGCCCCCCCCCCCCTATCCCCACACACGATAGCAATACAGTACACCGAGACCCCCCCCCCTATCCCCACACGCGATAGCAATACAGTACACCAAGCCCCCCCCCCCCATCCCCACACACGACAGCAATACAGTACACCGAGCCCCCCCCCCCCCATCCCCACACACGATAGCAATACAGTACACCAAGCCCCCCCCCCCCACCCCATCCGCCACACGGAAGCAATACAGTACACCGAGACCCCCCCCCCCCCCACACACACACACACACACACACGGCAGCAATACAGTACACCGAGCCCCCCCCCCCCATCCCCACACACGATAGCAATACAGTACACCAAGCCCCCCCCCCCCCCCCCACCCCATCCGCCACACACGGAAGCAATACAGTACACCGAGACCCCCCCCCCCCCCCCACCCACACACACACACACGGCAGCAATACAGTACACCGAGCCCCCCCCCCCCCCCTATCCCTACACACGATAGCAATACAGTACACCGAGACCCCCCCCCCCCCATACGGCAGCAATACAGTACACCGAGCCCCCCCCCCCTATCCCCACACACGATAGCAATACAGTACACCGAGCCCCCCCCCCCCCATCCCCACACACGGAAGCAATACAGTACACCGAGACCCCCCCCCCACACACACACACACACACACGGCAGCAAAACAGTACACCAAGCCCCCCCCCCCCCCATCCCCACACACGATAGCAATACAGTACACCGAGACCTCCCCCCCCCCCCCCCCATTACGACAGCAATACAGTACACCGAGCCCCCCCCCCCTATCCCCACACACGATAGCAATACAGTACACCGAGCCCCCCCCCCCCCCCCCCCATCCCACACACGGAAGCAATACAGTACACCGAGACCCCCCCCCCCCCACACACACACACACACGGCAGCAATACAGTACACCGAGCCCCCCCCCCCCCATCCCCACACACGACAGCAATACAGTACACCGAGCCCCCCCCCCCCCCCCTCCCCCATTTAATCCGCGCAAACACGGCAAACTAATACAGTACACCGAAGCCCCCGCCCCCCACATCCCCACACACGACAGCAATACAGTACACCGAGACCCCCCCCCCCCCCATCCCCACACACGATAGCAATACAGTACACCGAGCCCCCCCCCCCCCCCCCCATCCCCACACACGACAGCAATACAGTACACCGAGCCCCCCCCCCCCCCATCCCCACACACGATAGCAATACAGTACACCGAGCCCCCCCCCCCCCTCACCCCATTCCGCCACACACGGCAGACAATACAGTACACCGAGCCCCGCCCCCCACATCCCCACACACGATAGCAATACAGTACACCGAGCCCCCCCCCCCCCCCCCCTCCCCCGATCCGCCACACACACGGCAGCAATACAGTACACCGAACACACGAGCACCCCCCTCCCCCATCCGCCACACACGGCAGCAATACAGTACACCGAGCCCCCCCCCCCCATCCGCCACACACGGCTGCAATACAGTACACCGAGCCCCCCCCCCCCCATCCGCCACACACGGCAGCAATACAGTACACCGAGCCCCCCCCCCCCATCCGCCACACACGGAAGCAATACAGTACACCGAGCCCCCTCCCCCATCCGCTCACACACGACAGCAATACAGTACACCGAGACCCCCCCCCCCCCATCCACCACACACGACAGCAATACGGTACACCGAGAGCCCCCCCCCCCCCCCCCCTCATCCGCCACACACGGCAGCAATACAGTACACCGAGCCCCCCCCCCCCCACCCGCCACATACGGCTGCAATACAGTACACCGAGCCCCCCCCCCCCCCATCCCCACACACGGCAGCAATACAGTACACCGAGCACCCCCCCCCCCCCCCATTCCGCCACACACGACAGCAATACAGTACACCAGAGCCCCCCCCCCCCATCCGCCACACACGACAGCAATACAGTAAACCGAGCCCCCCCCCCCATCCGGCCACACACGGCAGCAATACAGTACACCGAGCCCCCCCCCCCCCCCTCCATCCGCCACACACGGCTGCAATACAGTACACCGACCCCCCCCCCCCCCCTCCCCATCTATCGCCACATGCACGACAGCAATACCGTAAACCGAGCCCCCCCCCCTCCGTCCACCGGCAGCAATACAGTACACCGAGCCCCCCCCCCCCATCCGCCACACACGGCTGCAATACAGTACACGAGGCCCCCCCCCCCATCGCCACACACGGCTGCACAGTCATCACCCCCCCCCCCCCCCCTCCCCCATCTCACACACGGCAGCAATACAGTACACCGAGCCCCCCCCCCCCCATCCGCCACACACGGCAGCAATACAGTACACCGAGCCGCCCCCCCCCCCCCCCCCCCATGACATGGCCAGCTCAGTCGAGCAGTGTGGGCTGAATGTGAGGACACAGGCCCGGCATGGCCAGCTCAGTCGAGCAGTGGGCAGAATGTGAGGACACAGGCCCGGCATGGCCAGCTCAGTCGAGCAGTGGGCAGAATGTGAGGACACAGGCCCGGCATGGCCAGCTCAGTCGAGCTAAATGTGAGGACACAGGCCCGGCATGGCCAGCTCAGTCGAGCAGTGGGCTGAATGTGAGGACACAGGCCCGGCATGGCCAGCTCAGTCGAGCAGTGGGCAGAATGTGAGGACACAGGCCCGGCATGGCCAGCTCAGTCGAGCAGTGGGCTGAATGTGAGGACACAGGCCCGGCATGGCCAGCTCAGTCGAGCAGTGGGCAGAATGTGAGGACACAGGCCCGGCATGGCCAGCTCAGTCGAGCAGTGTGCAGAATGTGAGGACACAGGCCCGGCATGGCCAGCTCAGTCGAGCTGAATGTGAGGACACAGGCCCGGCATGGCCAACTCAGTCGAGCAGTGGGCAGAATGTGAGGACACAGGCCCGGCATGGCCAGCTCAGTCGAGCTGAATTTGAGGACACAGGCCCGGCATGGCCAGCTCAGTCGAGCTGAATGTGAGGACACAGGCCCGGCATGGCCAGCTCAGTCGAGCAGTGGGCTGAATGTGAGGACACAGGCCCGGCATGGCCAGCTCAGTCGAGCAGTGGGCAGAATGTGAGGACACAGGCCCGGCATGGCCAGCTCAGTCGAGCAGTGGGCAGAATGTGAGGACACAGGCCCGGCATGGCCAGCTCAGCCGGGCAGTGGGCTGAATGTGAGGACACAGGCCCGGCATGGCCAGCTCAGCCGGGCAGTGGGCTGAATGTGAGGACACAGGCCCGGCATGGCCAGCTCAGTCGAGCAGTGGGCTGAATGTGAGGACACAGGCCCGGCATGGCCAGCTCAGTCGAGCAGTGGGCAGAATGTGAGGACACAGGCCCGGCATGGCCAGTTCAGTCGGGCAGTGGGCAGAATGTGAGGACACAGGCCCGGCATGGCCAGCTCAGCCGGGCAGTGGGCAGAATATGAGGACACAGGCCCGACATGGCCAGCTCAGTCGAGCAGTGGGCAGAATTTGAGGACACAGACCCGGCATGGCCAGCTCAGCCGGGCTGAATGTGAGGACACAGGCCCGGCATGGCCAGCTCAGTCGAGCAGTGGGCTGAATGTGAGGACACAGGCCCGGCATGGCCAGCTCAGTCGAGCAGTGGGCAGAATGTGAGGACACAGGCCCGGCATGACCAGCTCAGTCGAGCAGTGGGCAGAATGTGAGGACACAGGCCCGGCATGGCCAGCTCAGTCGAGCTGAATGTGAGGACACAGGCCCGGCATGGCCAGCTCAGTCGAGCAGTGGGCAGAATGTGAGGACACAGGCCCGGCATGGCCAGCTCAGTCGAGCTGAATTTGAGGACACAGGCCCGGCATGGCCAGCTCAGTCGAGCTGAATGTGAGGACACAGGCCCGGCATGGCCAGCTCAGTCGAGCAGTGGGCAGAATGTGAGGACACAGGCCCGGCATGGCCAGCTCAGTCGAGCAGTGGGCAGAATGTGAGGACACAGGCCCGGCATGGCCAGCTCAGTCGAGCAGTGGGCAGAATGTGAGGACACAGGCCCGGCATGGCCAGCTCAGTCGAGCAGTGGGCAGAATTTGAGGACACAGGCCCGGCATGGCCAGCTCAGCCGAGCAGTGGGCAGAATGTGAGGACACAGGCCCGGCATGGCCAGCTCAGTCGAGCAGTGGGCAGAATGTGAGGACACAGGCCCGGCATGGCCAGTTCAGCCGGGCAGTGGGCTGAATGTGAGGACACAGACCCGGCATGGCCAGCTCAGCCGGGCTGATTGTGAGGACACAGGCCCGGCATGGCCAGCTCAGCCGAGCAGTGGGCAGAATGTGAGGACACAGGCCTGGCATGGCCAGCTCAGTCGAGCAGTGGGCAGAATTTGAGGACACAGACCCGGCATGGCCAGCTCAGCCGGGCTGAATGTGAGGACACAGCCCGGCATGGCCAGCTCAGTCGAGCAGTGGGCTGAATTTGAGGACACAGGCCCAATGCGGGTCACAGCTCAGTCACAGACAAGCCCGAAGCTGAGCCCGAGCTTAGGTTTGGCGGGTCTGAAAACCACTTCGGGGAGCTACCGTGCGGCGACTACCAGTCAGTGCGGCGACCACCGTACCGTGCGGCGACCACCGTACCGTGCGGCGACTACCGGTCGGCGACTACCGGTCAGTGCGGCGACCACCGTACCGTGCGGCGACTACCGGTCAGTGCGGCGACTACCGTACCGTGCGGCGACTACCGGTCAGTGCGGCGACCACCGTACCGTGCGGCGACTACCGGTCAGTGCGGCGACTACCGTACCGTGCAGCGACTACCGGTCAGTGCGGCGACTACCGTACCGTGCGGCGACTACCGGTCAGTGCGGCGACCACCGTACCGTGCAGCGACTACCGGTCAGTGCGGCGACCACCGTACCGTGCGGCGACTACCAGTCAGTGCGGCGACTACTGTACCGTGCGGCGACTACCGGTCAGTGCGGCGACCACCGTACCGTGCGGCGACTTACCGCCACAACAAGCTGCAGTTCAACTTAGCTCGTCGAGGCACACAGTTGACAGTATGGATTTTAGATGATTCAAGTGGCAGTACTCAACCAGGATCCCACCAAACCTGCACTGAAAACACCAAATCTACTGTCAAATATATTCCCTCATACTCGTTTTGATAACGCTAGTAAAAAGCCGTGCTATGTTGTCTGGCAACTACACGGGTCCCTGGCCGCACGCAGCACCGTTACCACGCCAGTACCGTTACCACGCCGGTACTGCACAACACACTGCTGGACAGCCGGCTACGGTCACAAACCACAAACCACCGTTACCACGCCGGTTCCGTTACCACGCCGGTACCGTTACCACGCCGGTACTGCACAACACACTGCTGGACAGCCGGCTACGGTCACAAACCACAAACCACCGTTACTACGCCGGTACCGTTACCACGCCGGTACCGTTACCACGCCGGTACTGCACAACACACTGCTGGACAGCCGGCTACGGTCACAAACCACAAACCACCGTTACCACGCCGGTTCCGTTACCACGCCGGTACCGTTACCACGCCCGTACTGCACAACACACTGCTGGACAGCCGGCTACGGTCACAAACCACAAACCACCGTTACCACGCCGGTCAGTGGTACTGATCGCAGTTACAAAACAGACACATCAAAAGCTGGAGCCGATTGTGTGAACGTGTTAAGTACGAAGTAAAGGACTGGGCACGGCTTGTAATGTAAAGGACTGGGCACGGCTTGTAATGTAAAGGACTGGGCACGGCGTGTAATGTAAAGGACTGGGCACGGCTTGTAATGTAAAGGACTGGGCACGGCTTGTAATGTAAAGGACTGGGCACGGCTTGTAATGTAAAGGACTGGGCACGGCGTGTAATGTAAAGGACTGGGCACGGCTTGTAATGTAAAGGACTGGGCACGGCTTGTAATGTAAAGGACTGGGCACGGCTTGTAATGTAAAGGACTGGGCACGGCTTGTAATGTAAAGGACTGGGCACGGCTTGTAATGTAAAGGACTGGGCACGGCTTGTAATGTAAAGGACTGGGCACGGCTTGTAATGTAAAGGACTGGGCACGGCTTGTAATGTAAAGGACTGGGCACGGCTTGTAATGTAAAGGACTGGGCACGGCTTGTAATGTAAAGGACTGGGCACGGCTTGTAATGTAAAGCACTGGGCACGGCTTGTAATGTAAAGGACTGGGCACGGCGTGTAATGTAATAACGAAGGCGTGGAAGGGCCTCGTAAGCAGATCAATTTCCGCGCCGAAGGCGCGGAAATAGACATGCTTACGGGGTTTGATATGTCATTTGCTGCACTCAGATCAGTGGCGTACCCAGGATTTACTCCAGGAGGGGGCAATTTTTGCTCAGGGGGGCATAAAGTACCCCCACCAAAAAAAACACCAGATTTGGCCCACTATATTTAAAAGGGCATATGTTTACCATTTTTCTCTTAACAAAATGGGAAAAATAATCATTTTTTGACCAAAGGGGCACGTACAGACCATCAAGGGGAGGCAATTTCGCTAAGCAGAGCAAGCAGAGCTGTTTGCATGGACCATATCCGATCGCGCAATACTTGCTGACAGGCGGAATTTAAAGTCGAAGGATTTACGTGTCACAAACTTTCGGCACGGTCCTCCCCGCGCATTGACTTCATCTTACTCAGGCCGCTGCCACCAACGCAGGTCATCCCAGGCAAGGGTAAATAGGACGAGTTAGCACGAGTCGCGGCGCCAGCCCCATGCATCAACTCGAACATCTCTCCCTGCCAACTCTTCTTGGTGCAAGAAGAAGTCAGGCGGGCGCGATGGTCAAATGCGCAAAAGGAAAGGACTTCAACAAGCACCGCAACGACGTGGCTACGATGGAATTTGGACGAGGCGCCTCTTCGTCCGTGGAAGATGGAAGCGTCGGCATCTGATAGAAGTGGTAGACAGCAATGTCTACCACTTCCTTCAGAGATATATTCAGGCAGAGATAGAGCTAGGTATATTTCGGCAGGTCAGAGAGGAGAAAGAGAGAGAGAGGGGGGGTTTATTTTGGCATTTTGGCAGATCAGAGAGGAGAGAGAGAGAGAGATAGGGGGGGGGGTATATTTCGGCAGGCAAGAGAGAGGTGAGTGACCTAGCCGTGACAGAATTAGTCACATCCATGATCGCACTCGAATATACGTGCTACTGACGAAAATGCCTGCTACTGACGAAAATGCGTGCTACTGACGGATTTTGTATAGCACTCACCTACATGTGAGTGCTATACAAATAAATTCAGTGTCATATAAAAAAATACATCTATAATTTTGTTTTTTTCGAAGTGACAAACTGCAAATGAGTAAGCATAAGATAATTTTAATAAAAAAATGCCGGAAAATGTATGTTATTAATTAACATTTAACGCCCCTCTAGACCCATGAGGTCTCATTTGACGGCGAAAATGCCGCCCACTGGGTCAGCCGCCCACCCCATTCGGAAAAATCCTAGATCCGCCCCTGTGCATGTTCGAAGAAACGGCGCCCAAATTTCCCGGAAAAAAATGCGCCCCTGTTCCCCGGAAAAAAATGCACCCCTGTTCCCCGGAAAAAATGCGCCCCTATGCCCTGCCGCCCGCCCCCATTATTTTCAATTGGAAATCCAATGAAAATTGACAGTTATAACCAATAATATTTTGAGCTAAGCGTCAATTCAACGTAAACAAAAAACCAACTTTGTCCAAATTCAATCAATATATTGCATGAGCACCGCCCAGCCACCAATCAACAAATGCGTCTTCACACTAAGCATCTATTGGTAATCTTCCATTGGAAATCGGTTCACAATTGACAGAGGTAATTACTTAAAACTGTAACCACAGGCAGAATGTATCCCAAATGTATCGCAGTTACAGGTGCATGCACTTCTATTGCGGATAGTATTGCAGCTACCGGTACGAGCCACCCTTCAAAAGGTGTGGCTTTTCAAGACGAGTGTCGGTATTATTTTCAATTGGAAATCCAATTAAAATTGACAAAGTTATGGCCAATAATATTTCTAGCTCATGAACACGTGATGCGTTTCGGTGACGGCCGGTCCAAATAGCGAAAACGTTGTTCTATTACCCTGGCGAAAACGAAGTGCGGTAGGAATACTAATGACGTATGGGAAACGTCACAAGATTTGTCCCTTTAAAATATGACCAAATATACCCAACGGTTTTTGCGTTGAAACTCAGCAACTAGGTCGTTTTGGAATGAAAATTTTTAGAATTGGAGATTTCTCAGTACTCCCAGTATCTAGTTATCTCAGTTAAAAACTAATGTTAAATGTGTACCTCCCTTCCCCCGCCAGGGTAATAGAACAACGTTTTCGCTATTTGGACCGGCCGCCACCGAAACGCATCGTGTGTTCATGAGCTAGAAATATTATTGGCCATAACTTTGTCAATTTTCATTGGCTTTCCAATCGACACTTCCCTTTAAAGGAAAGTGTCGACCTTGGTAGATTCGAGCGAATGCTATAAAATGACTTAACAGAGTACGCAGATAATTATTATGCTATGAATTTGTCATAAACCCGGGAACTGTGGAGATATTCAAGAAATAAAATATTATACCACATGACGTCATTTTCAGATTTACGTCACAAACGCGTCACACCTCCCGATTTTATGGTGAATCGAATTAGGTAAACAGTGCCGCTTTATGTGCGTCGCCAGTTTTATAATGCACACCGTAAGATACACATAACAGGTACGATATCTGGTAGCACTTTCTTCTGTGACGTCACATGGATTCGATGTTTTGTCTGTGTCAACGAACGGAAAAATGGTTATTTTCCTCAAGTCTTTCCTGAAGAACAAATTCACTTACAGAGTAGGAACCAGAGACACTTTTTGGAAGTTTTAAACATGAAGGAAGCAGATCAATCCCGATGCCAATTATAACGCTACGTGACGTCACGACTGCCCGTCGTGGGCCATCGGTCATTTCCGGAAAACGCCTTCCGCTACGCTGCATTTGTTTGGTGAGTTGATTTGCACTGAATATTTATTTGTTTGTTCTCGACAAGATTGCTGAGTCAGAGTAAGTGATCTTTGTCGCATGTTGTGTTATTTGTTATGCACACTAAAAAATATATGTAACCTTCCTTTGTGACCTGCTGAGTAGTGCATACAAAGGTAGTGTACTTCACATTCCAGATTCAATACCTGCTCATTCCTAATTTGTATGAAATTGAGGCATACCAGTCATACTAGTGACATATCATCACAAATATTTTGCATGCGGTTTTGTAAAAGCAGACTTGACATGCTTCAGAATCAGGCATGATGTGATACTGACAATTTGTGGTCATTGTTACTTTTATGCAGTCAGGCTCAGCTGAGGTGCTGGAGGAAGAGCGCTGTGCCGAGCCAGACTTGGCAGAGGGACAGCATACTCTGGATCAGTTTCTCCTTTCCTATGGTAAACTGCAAACAGTCACGTCTCCGGCCGTAGAACAGTGAATGAATTTGGTACCAGTTCAAACCAATGTTCAAACTGTGATTTAGTTCAGTTTTCTGCTTTTGGGATTGTTCAGTTGGCTAAAAACCGTTGACGATTTTGCATTGTCGAGGTGTGCGTTGCCTCACTCTCCAGCGCTCGCCAGGTCAACACACGAGCTTATGTATCTGTTCAACACAGCCAGTTCAGAAGTTGAGTACATCAGCGAACGCTTGTAGCACAATTATGCAGCCTGTATAGTTGTAATTGTGATGCGCAAATCTGTCGAGCGTGTATTATTCAGTTTAATAACTATGGTCAAATTCTGTGCTTGTTTACGTTGAGAGCAATCAGTCGCCTGAAACTGAACATGCTAATATAGTGTCATCCACAGCGCAGCACGAACACAGTTCACATGGCAAGTGTCGGTTTTATTTAAAGGGATTATACGGGTTTCCGTCCAGAAAGTAAATGCACTCTTTTGCAGTTGTATGAACTATGAGCCTTAAACACGTTTAAGACATATACCAGGGACCTCAATGCTCATTTGGTCCATTATTTTAGCAATTATCAGCGTTAAAACTTGGACGTTTTTCGAGACCAGTATCAGATAACGAGTACTTGATCGGCATTACTGTCCACCACTTTTATCTTAAGATCAATTTGAGAGTTTTTAATTATCTGCAAGTCCTACACTGTATCACAAAATTATTATGCAATTCAAAACTGACGGGACTTTGTATTACTACACACTGTTCGTTGAGGTTTTGTGTTGTTGTGGTTTTCTTATCTCCGGCCTTTAGCGTTGCGAATTTGGTGGTGGCGCATTAATTTTTTGGCATGAAAATTCATGAAAAATATATAATTTTATGGTTAAACTAGGTAACTGCTGCTGTCGTTGGAACAAAAGAAGTTTATTTTCTTTCAAATACTGCTTATTTTACCGGAAATATGCCATAAGTGAGGTGTTTTTATTAGCACAAAAGAGATGACTGGCTCTGCCTCAGCCGGTCCTGCAGAAAATACGCGGTGGCATCACCGCGCACTTTGGAATGTCCTTACGTGCAGAAGAGGTCATTTCCAGAAAAACGTGGCTACCGTGGGACTTCTACCACCTTTATAAGTACGCTTTACTATGTAACTCAATTATTCTGAGAAAAACCCGCATAATCCCTTGAATAAACATACACAGTCTATCACAATGCGCAGGTACATGAGCTGGTCGAATAAAGCTGGCTAAACACCATATTGCACACGATAAGCACAGTACCAAAATGTGAGACAACAGCCAACATCAGGTCTGGGTCGGCCAGCAGGGGGCGCAGGAGGAGGCTGTTGGGCTGTCCTTTTCGAGGTAGAAGACGGGCCTGCCGCTGCACCTGATGATGGGCCTGGTTCTGGGGAGAGTTGGGCACGCGATGGTTGGAGCTGGCCAAAAAAAAAAACAGGAGAAATCATGACATGATTACATTGACACATCAATTTGTATGCAAAGTGGGCAGAGCTTGTCAGGCACTGTGGCAGAAATTGAAACTCGGATCAGCAGTAGTGCTATTTGGGGGAATTAATTTTGGAAAGGAGCCGAAGCAGGCAAATGAGGTTCTTTATTGCCAAAGTTGGTAAACACGATAATCGCAAAGGAATACAAACTTGAGTAATATTAGTATGAAAGACAATGAGCACATCCCTGAAAATGTTAAAATTAAGTTATAAATTTGTTAACTGGTTGGACAGGACAGGTATTCGCTGCCAGGACATGATACCCTTGCCATCACCCCTTGAGTGGTAAAAGGTGGGGAGGCCAAGCAGGTGAGTTTACCTATCTGATCTGGAACACGTTACTTATCAGTCTGTGATAAAGTATTTTATTTGGAAAGGATAGGACAACAAATACTCATGTAAAAATGTTCGCCCTCGACCCACACAAGCAGCATTTCAGCGTCATCGTTCAAAAACCAACACTCAACTCAACACTGTAACTCACTCAATCTTAAATTATTAATTCTTATACGGATTACGACCTTGTCAATAATTACTGTCCACAAATGCACAAGGAATTCGCGGCCGCCGTTATCTACCGTGACAATAATGCATAAATTATAACCGTGTTCAATAAGACGTGGGGTGCTGTGTACAATAAGCTTGACCAATCACCGTTGAGCTCGCTAGAGCCAGCTCATCGCTGATTGGTCAAACTTACTGTACACACCGTGCGAATGCTAGTCTGAACACCACTATTCTCATGCGGGGCAAAAACTGCGGGGCGAACGGCAGTTGCCAAGGCCCCCAAGTTTGGCGGAATAGAGCCAAGTTCTTTGGGCTATAATGTTGTGACGTCATCAGTCAATCTGGAATAAACCTCCCATCTGGTATAAACCTTGGCGGTTCGTTCGAAAATCTGCTCTAGAGCCGTTTAGGTAGAGTTTTGAGAAAAACGAACATTGAATCATATGATTTCTATATCCAAGCTACAATTCTGCCATCTCAGTTAAAAACCCCATGTTAAGGTCGACACTTCCCTTTAAGTAATTTCGACACAGGACTAGTGGGCCCGGTTTCATCTCCGCTGTTCCGGGCCACGACTGGGACATGAACGCTCGCCGCCGGAGGCAGGTACACTATCTGGCACGTAGTCTCTGATCACGACGCTTCGTTAATATCCGCTCAGCCGCCCTGGCGGCGCGTCGGCTCCTTGTCAGAGACTGTACTTGGCGTCAGGCGGAGTGGGGCGGAGCCAGAACGCCAGCTGCTATCTTACGATTTATCGTGAAATGCAAAGAGAAACTTACTTATTTCTCCACATATATCCATCAGTTGTCCAAACCAAAGTCATATCCGTAGTTTTGAGCTCAAGGTGCACCGTATGGTTGAATTTCAAGACAACTTTCAAGGTGACCTATTCCCTTTAAAGCAGATCAAAACGACCGCTGAGGGAGCTGCCAGCGAACTTGGCCTCCGGCTCCAAGGAGTCACGGTAAAACACCAAGGCCGATTTTACACATGGAAACATGTTAAACAAAACAAATTTAGTTACATTAAAAAATTTGCAAACGTATTTAATTACTAGAATGCAAATACAAGGACAACGGTTTTACGCACGACTGAGATGTTGCCGATAATAGCATTCCCCGAGAGCATGGGCGGCGGCTGGCCGGGATTCTATTACGCCCGATATGGGGCCGTATAGTTATAAACGTGCTTATAGCGGCGGGTGGGCGGCGCAGTTCTAGACGTACTTATAACATCCCCGGTAGGATCTGTCGGTGAGTATGGCATGACCAGGCCGGATAGACAGGTTTGATAAACAGGTTCTGACGATGATGATAACAAGACTCGCGTGGACGGGCACGTTCTGGGTCCAGTTCCACACAACTATTATAACATCGCAAGGATTTCGTTTGAAGAAAAAAAATCCATCCCCTTTCATCAATTTTACCATTGTCGTACACACAACCTTTTCACCTCCGATTTCACCCATTATTTCACACATTACATACTCCAACGGCCAACACCAAGCCGACCGTGTATACTGTACAGTACAGGCCATAGGTAACGGCCAACACCAAGCCGACCGTGTACTGTACAGTACCTGGCTGTACAGTACAGTGTACTGTACAGTACAGTGTACGGGCCCTGTCTGGCGAGATAATCACACTGAGACCATATCACACGGAGACCATATCACACGGAGACCATATCACACGGAGACCATATCACACGGATACCATATCACACGGAGACCATATCACACGGAGACCATATCACACGGATACCATATCACATGGAGACCATATCACACTGAGACCATATCACACGGATACCATATCACACTGAGACCATATCACATGGAGACTATATCACATGGAGACCATATCACACGGAGACCATATCACACGGATACCATATCACACGGAGACCATATCACACTGAGACCATATCACACGGATACCATATCACACGGAGACCATATCACACGGATACCATATCACATGGAGACTATAGCACATGGAGACCATATCACACGGATACCATATAACATGAAGACTATATCACATGGAGACCATATCACACTGAGACCATATCACACGGATACCATATCACACGGAGACCATATCACACTGAGACCATATCACACGGATACCATATCACACGGAGACCATATCACACTGAGACCACATCACACGGATACCATATCACACGGAGACCATATCACACGGATACCATATCACACGGATACCATATCACACGGAGACCATATCACACGGAGACTATATCACATGGAGACCATATCACACAGCGCCCAGCACATGGAGACCATCGGCTGGAGACCACCACACGAGAGGACGCGCGGCCGTTCCAGCATAGTGGGTCGCCGTGAGTGTCCCGGCTGGAAACGGGGTCACGAGCAGCGGCGGCGGCCGTTCCCGGGTCAACACAGCGCGCCGTGGCCGGCCCGGCCGCCTCCCTCCCAGGCAGCCGCTAATCAGTTGTGTGTGAGTGAGCTCTGCGTGACCCAGATGGACGTGACCCGGCCCGGTTCCGACCAGCTCCAGCGGGGCTGGGACAGCAGGCAGGGCTGCCGAGAATACGGGGATACTCGCGACTGGCTGGGCCGACACACAACACAGGGCTGCCGAGAATACGGGGATACTCGCGACTGGCTGGGCCGACACACAACACAGGGCTGCCGCGAATACGGGGATACTCGTGACTGGCTGGGCCGACACACAACCCAGGGCTGCCGAGAATACGGGAATACTCGCGACTGGCTGGGCCGACACACAACACAGGGCTGCCGAGAATACGGGAATACTCGCGACTGGCTGGGCCGACACACAACACAGGGCTGCCGAGAATACTCGCGACTGGCTGGGCCGACACAACACAGGGCTGCCGAGAATACGGGGATACTCGCGACTGGCTGAGCCGACACACGACACAGGGCTGCCGAGAATACGGGAATACTCGCGACTGGCTGGGCCGACACACACCACAGCTGACTGATCGCGGCTGAACAGACAACGGTACGTCTAACCAACAGACACTACAGGGCTATTTGGCAGCTGAGGCTTACAGTTACACACGTATTCCCACAGACAGGGTGCCACACAGTACTGTCTCGGAAAGGCAGCCATACCAAAATGCAGGTGGGCAGCTCCCTGAAATTTCAATCAAGGTTTGAGAATAAATAAAAAATGTTTGGAAAAATTTGATGTCCAATTCGACAGATGGCGAATCGGCATCTATATTACTATTTGATAAGCGTCTGTCTGTCTGTCTCTCCGGAACGAATTTAACACAGTAAAGCGGCAGTTCTACATTGCAGTACCACATTGATATAAGCACGAGATGCAGGTGATTTTAAGGTTTTCAAACGAGTTTACGCATACTACCGAGTGGTGTATAATTCGTACATTTCCGACGCATTTGATACGATAGTTACAGACAGTTTTAGGTTGTGCAGTTTTGGGCGAAGGTTTGTGCTGTAACTAACATAGGTGTTAAGAAATATTATACCGTAAAAAAACAGTTTACGGATAGGAGTTTTACATCGCTTCACTCCAGTCGAAAGCCAATCAGATCCGACCACGGATACTACAGTGCCACAACCAATATCAAGCAACCACGGAATCACTGCGAAACGAAGGTCATCGACATACGGTACGGCATATATCAATGAACATATACGCTAAGCCGGGGTGGAGTTTTCACGGGTTTAACGGGTGTATAACGGGTGTCATAGGTGTTCCACGAGTATAATGGTCACCCATTGCCGGCTATAACGGGGTTTGGTTGTATAAGTGCCGGCTATAACGGGGTTATCACGTGTTCCATAGGGGCACAACGGGTACTATATGGGTGTATGTCGGGCACCGTAGGTTTTTGACGGGTACTTCGGGTGTATGACGAGTACAAAAACGTATTATAGGTACGACAGGTGGCACGGGTAGTACGGGATATCAATCCCTTATTGCCTATCACTGGCTTGCACCACCACTTGACACCAGTAATCGCCCAGCAGAGCGGACGGGTTAGCACTAGTTTGAAACTATTTGTGTTGTTTGGAATCATTAACCCGCGCACTGCAGGGGGGTTGATTTCCGCCCCCCCCCCCCCCCCCCCCCCCTCAGGTTTTTCAAAGATAGCGAAAAAACGGCGGCGCGCAGCGCCGCCGGGTTTTGATACACCTGTTAGGACATCAATTGCGCACACTTTGAGAAAAAAATATTATCGGGTCATCTCAGGTCAGGTCACCAGACCAGGTCAAGTGACCCCACCACCAAAAATGTTTGCAGTTGTGCCAAAGCCAGAGTTTTTCACCGATCAGGTTGAAACTTACAGGATGTCATGAGGGCATCAGTACTTACAATTCGTATAACTCGGAATTTTGATATCGGTGACCTAAGGTCAGGTCAATTTCGTAACCTCCCATAATAAGTCAATGGGGCAATATACAAATGCTTCCTATTTCAAGGATATGCATGGTATTAGTCCAATTACTTCTGGATCATGTTATTATAGGATATTCTTGATGATCAAAGTGTAAGTTTTGTTCAGTGACCCCTATTGGGTCATTTGAGGTCATGCGAGGTCACCATCACTTTTTTTGTCAATAACTCTCGACATACTGAAGATAGAGAAGTAAAACAGACATCAATGTGTTTGTCTCGTCGAGACACGTCTTCCCATATGCAACATGCCCTACTTGGGTCACCACTTGACCTTAGGTCAAATTGTTAAGTTGACTTAACAAGGTCACCATATATATCATTCAAAGCGCATTGACAAGATAAACACAATGGCGTAAACAGTTTTCCGTTATCTTTATTAAATAAAAAGTTAATAGCAAAACACGATTTAGCAAAAAAACGGCATTTTTTTTCTTTTTGACCTCTGGCGCCTCAAATATTGACCTGAGATCAAATCTGAGGACACCTTAGCGATTACAAATTTCACTGGCTAGCGTTTGCTTTTTTCCGTTTGTTTCTAACTATCATCGTTTCTGAGATATATGGGAATTTCTGGAGCGATGTCCTAAAACAGGAAACAACTAAAAAATTTGACCTTTGATGACCTCTGGTGACCTCAATTTTGACCTGACTTAAAAAACCACTGAAATACTTTCGATAGAACATGTATGAAGCTATCAAATGCCCTTTTCCGCTTCTCGCTATGTTGCTTAGTTTTCGAGATCTCAGGGGGGGCGGAAATCAACCCCCCCTGCAGTTCGTATTCGGCGCAAAGCCCCTGCAGTGCGCGGGTGAATTGCTTGAACTCATTTATTGCGTGAAATTGTATTATGCGAAGCCTTTCGGGCACCACCTCTCTAGAAAATGGTAAATGTTAATTTGTATTGTAATGGCTTGATCTTGAATGCTAACTTAGAGCGGTACCGGACCCCTGAGTCGAACCATCTTTCACTGAACGCTGTGGCAGTTTGGCAGTGGAAACCAGGGCTATACGGTGTTACTTTCGCAGCAAGCTGTTTTCCCCACTCTGTAGCCGTTCACAAATTCTCTACCATAACGAATTGGAAGGAAAGTGCCCTCTCCAATATAGCCAGAATGCAGAGTAGCTGGGTGGGACGGGAAAACAAATGACGGGCCAAATGAAGCGTCCACTGCAAGCGTCAGCCTGAGAGCGGACCATGACAGAGGCATGGTCACAGTGTATCCCCTCCAGTCTCCAAACGGTCACTGAACCATGGGCCGTGTAGCGGCCATGCCGCCGCTGCTGGACAGATCAGCGCAGCGCGTCCGGCAGTCCCGCCGACACCACACGGCACGACACCGACACCCAAACGCCAGCCCAATGTGGTATCACAACCAGACAGGATTGAATGTCCAAACGCTACTTTGTACGGGTCAAGGTTCCAAACACAATATCCCAGTGTGAGCGCTACATAGAGGAGTAAATGAACACGTTTCGCCACAAGGGCCGAGTTCGCTTAATTTCACGAGTCCAATTACACATTGTGAGTTTGATTTGAAACCTCATGCAGTCATACCCACTCCCTGATTAGTTGTGTCCCTCTCATCCATGCCTTTTTATATGGATGGTAATTGTAACATTTTCCTGAAGTGACTAATGTGGATTTGAAAGTGTTATTATTTAAAATAAATTATTTATATCTTCATTCCGCAAAACATACAGACTACAGAGGTTCACTGCTATGACATCACAACAATAAGCATACTCGTTAAAAGATATCTATATATAGATACTAAATATAGCATTAAGGTTAATCCGACGCCACCCAGCCACACAGCCACAAAGTCACACAGTCACACAGTCACCCAGACACACAGCCACACAGCCACACAGCCACACAGCCACACAGTCACACAGTCACACAGCCACACAGCCACACAGTCACACAGTCACACAGTCACACAGTCACACAGTCACACAGCCACACGGCCACCCAGCCACACAGTCACACAGTCACACAGTCACACAGTCACACAGTCACACAGTCACACAGCCACACAGCCACCCAGACACACAGCCACACAGCCACACAGCCACACAGCCACACAGCCACACAGCCACACAGCCACACAGTCACACAGCCACACATCCACCCAGCCCACAGACACACAGACACACAGACACACAGACACACAGCCACACAGCCACACAGTCACACAGCCACACAGCCACACAGCCACACAGCCACACAGACACACAGACACACAGCCACACAGCCACACAGCCACACATCCACCCAGCCACCCAGCCACACAGCCACACAGACACACAGACACACAGACACACAGACACACAGACACACAGCCACACAGCCACACAGCCACACAGCCACACAGCCAGACAGCCACACAGCCACACAGACACACAGACACACAGACACACAGACACACAGACACACAGACACACAGACACACAGACACACAGACACACAGACACACAGACACACAGACACACAGACACACAGACACACAGCCACACAGACACACAGACACACAGACACACAGACACACAGACACACAGACACACAGACACACAGACACACAGACACACAGCCACACAGCCACACAGACACACAGCCACACGCATGGGCGGAACTTTGTATGTGGTTGGTGTGGAAAGCAACACACCATCTTGAAAGTTGGTGTGGAAAATCCATACCAACTTTTAGATGCATTTGCTTATTACTACTTCATTACTACTTCATTGCTACTTCCTTACTTCATTACTATTATGTATTCTTCATTACTATTAATTGCTTATGACATTCTCAGCAATAGTTCCCCCAAAAATTGTTGAACAACATACAGTAAGCCATAAATTGCAAGAAACATACAAGTATAGGTATTATCAATAGTTTATATTTAATAATATTGCATTGCCTGATCCTAATCTACTAACAATCTACTAATCAGATCAAACATAACCACAAGCACCCAATTCTAAAAATCACCTTTCAAATTTTCTTTCAAATATACCTTCAGGTTTTGCACATATCTTCTGCACAAAATATGTTAAATTAAAACCTGGCACCGGCAATGTATGTAGACTGGACTTGGTAGGCAAGTGCACACCAAACCCACATGCCCATTCCATTCACCATCCAATCTTTAAACCATAGCAAAGATGTCAATATGTTTGGGGTAGTCTAAATCCTACCCCAAATGGGTTATGGGCACATGAAGATGTGTGGTAAGTAGGTTAGGTTACCCTAACCTATCCTAACTCCAATACGTTATTTTTCAGCAATTTTAGTCACATTTAACATGAGCCACCCCATTTAAAGAATCCCTTCCCCAAACCTCAAAACCTGCCCCATACTATAATTTGTCCCAGCCCTGGCTCAACAAGACGATATATCGTTGAGAATGGTCACTTTTTGCACATGATTGGTTCAAAACTAACGTTGTTCCGCTAGACATTTACCAATTCCAACTCTGCTCAACCCTGACTAGAACTCTCCTGATCCACATATTGATATGTGTTGTGAGAGTAGCACATATATAGATAGATAGATAGATAGATAGATAGATAGATAGATAGATAGATAGATAGATAGATAGATAGATAGATAGATAGATAGATAGATATATAGATATATAGATATATAGATAGATAGATAGATAGATAGATAGATAGATAGAGATAGAGATAGAGATAGAGATAGAGATAGAGATAGAGATAGAGATAGAGATAGAGATAGAGATAGAGATAGAGATAGAGATAGAGATAGAGATAGAGATAGAGATAGAGATAGAGATAGATATAGAGATAGATAGATAGATAGATAGATATATAGATAGATAGATAGATTTATTGCGTGTGTGCATTATTGCATCTTGTGCATATGGTGCTGATGAAGTCTTTTATGACGAAACGCGTCCACCTACAAACGCGTCCACATACATACATACATACATACATACATACATACATACATACATGCATGCATGCATGCATACATACATACATACATACATACATACATACATACATACATACATACATACATACATACATACACACATACATACATACATACATACATACATACATACATACATACATACATACATACGCACGCACGCACGCACGCACGCACGCACGCACGCACGCACGCACGCACGCACGCACGCACGCACGCACGCACGCACGCACGCACGCACGCACGCACGCACGCACGCACGCACGCACGCACGCACGCACGCACGCACGCACGCACGCACGCACGCACGCACGCACGCACGCACGCACGCACGCACGCACGCACGCACGCACGCACGCACGCACGCACGCACGCACGCACGCACGCACGCACGCACGCACGCACGCACGCACGCACGCACGCACGCACGCACACACACACACACGCATGCATGCATGCATACATACATACATACATACATACATACATACATACATACATACATACATACATACATACATACATACATACATACATACATACATACATACATACATACATACATACATACATACATACATACATACATACATACATACATACATACATACATACATACATACATACATACATACATACATACATACATACATACATACATACATACATACATACATACATACATACATACATACATACATACATACATACATACATACATACATACATACACATGGGCGGAGAATGCGGTATGGCAGGTATGGCCATGGCCACACCATCTTAAAAGTTGGTGTGGCAGTGCCACACCAACTTCCTGACTTGATTTTTAGTTTTGAATGTGACATTTTATCAGGCTCCTAGAATTGCTTTGGAGCTGGGGTGCGGAGTGGAAATCTCTGACTAAAAATAAGTATAAAGAGTGGAAAATTAAACCAAAAAGCATATGTACCAGGCTTTATCACCCAATTACCTGCTCACCAAAATTAGTTGTTACCTACGAGTATCCAATTCTTACCAGTCTTTCCATCCACAGGCTATCCCTATCATTACATCCATAAATCAGTATCAGGTTTCCAATTATCCAATACGTTTTAAAATAAGGAGTGGAAAATTCACAGTAAAACTCAGGAAAAAGAGTGGAAAAATAGTATCTATAGGGTGTCATTTTCCACCCAAATTTCCCAATGCTAGGACACTGCATTTTATGAGTTACTGGTCAAAAATGTAAAAAATAGCATAATGCAAGCCTGACAACCAAATTTATGAAACAATCAAACACACATTGTTATAGGTAAAATGTATATTGACACCTAAAGGTAAGTACTTATATTAAAATTGCAATTCAGTAATGGGAGTTAGTCTTACAAACTAAAAATGGAACAAGTAACTTAATACAAGCCTGACAAAACAATATCAAGCAACAAAGCACATGGCAACACAAATATTTCCTAAATACAGCAATAGATCACAGAACATAAATCGAATTAAAAATGCACAGTTAGTAACAAAATGTATCTACCATCCCAACAATATTATCAGTTTCATTCAAGAAGCCTTCAAACTCATACTCATACTAAGGTATCAATTTATATTAGGCACAAAATATTTCCCAAAACCTCAAATTGGTACATAAGACAATGATATTCAAGCAAAGCATTACATAAATATCCCCTTAGTTCATAAGTTACCCATCAATTTTACAATAATACATACATTTTGACATATAATATAAAATAATGCATATTTGTGTACATCTTAGTCCCTTCAATCTTAGATGTAGTGGTTTGCACACGTACCAATAGCAATGCAATATTTCGTCTTTCTTGCGCCAAGAGAAGTGCATTATAAATGGCTAAAACAAGCATAACAACACCAAAAAGGCCACTCGCCACCAAAATGGACAAAACGCCGCCAAAATGGACACCCCATAGCCAAATAGATTAATGCCACCAATTTTGACAATTCCACCACCAAATTTGACGCTTCCACCACCAATATAGCACATCCTGCAGCCGTAACGTCCACTTGAGTATCCAGATGGAAGAAGAAATGTCAAAAAAGGACACTCACAGCCTGATTGGCTAATTTACCACCAAATCACCTAGACCGAAGACCAAAATCTAGTAGGGAGGTATGCATAAACCAGAAATTAGTATATTTGACCTCGTCGGCTAAACAAGATTATATTATAAACCAAACTGTCATTCCAGATAGCGTCGTGACAACTGACAAGTACGGGTCCCGCCGCCATTGAAATGGGAGGGTCTAAAAATAACACCAGATAAGCCGACGATGTAATGCCCGCAACTATGGGACCGATCTACTTGATTTCTCCGCCAATCGATTCCGACTGGTCGGAATGGGTGCCGTTTAGAGTTGTATCCACTTTGGTCCAGTCTAAGTGGACAAAATTGGACCCGAATTGCCCCGTACCAATTTGCCGACGGCGTCATGCTCAGCACCTATGCCCGGACCGATTTGGGCGGGGCCTTCACCATTCGATCTGGCGCGGTCCAAAACGGTGCCGTTTTGAGTTTTATTCACTTTGGTCCAATCTAAGTGGACCAAATTGGACCAAAACTGCCAAATATCGTTGCCGACGACGTCATGCTCCTAACCTATGGAACCGATTTGGGCGGGGCCTTCACCATTCGATCTGGCGCGGTCCAAAACGGTGCCATTTTGAGTTTTATTCACTTTGGTCCCATCTAAGTGGACCAAATTGGACCAAACCCGCCAAAAATTGTTGCCGACGACGTCATGCTTCGAACCTATGGAACCGATTTGGGCAGGGACTTCACCATTCGATCCGGCGTGGTCCAAAACGGTGCCGTGTTTATTTTTATCCACTTTAGTCCAATATAAGTGGACCAAATTTGACCCAAACCGCCAAAAATCGTTGACGACGTCATGCTCAAAACTTATGTGACCGATTTGGGCGGGGTCTTCACCATTCGATCCGGCGTGGTCCGGCTTTAGTTTTCATTTGCATTTTGCCCACCCCAGCCTACAAATCCAGGCGACGCCTATTAGGCTAGGTCGATCAGCAGACCGATTTCTCCATCCTCCCCGTAACTTAAAATCCTGGCTCCGATGCCCATGATCGCTGATAACGGCGAACAGGAAGGATGGGATGCTTCAATTACGTATATTCTGACATGTCTTTGACCGGCAAGTTGCTTTTGTTATTCATTTTGGTGATTGTTCAAAGTCTTCCGCCGGCGCCCTGATCCTGTTCATCCCGTTTAGTCGGGTTTCTGTATTCCATGTTCCATCTGGCATCGTTGGTGGTGGATTCGTCTTTTTGGTGGTGGATTGGCATTTTTGGAGGTGGCTTGGGCCATTTTGGCGTGTGTATTAACCCTCGCCCTACGGAGGGGAGGGGGGGGGGGGCTGACAGGCCCCGCCCTGAGGTTGTTCTAAAATAACTTTTGACACATGGGGTGCATCTTGCTGAATTTTTTGGTAGCTGAGTTTACAACAATTATACGTAGGCTGTACAAATTTAATGGAAATTGGTTAAGTAGTTTGGGATATAATAATGTTTTGATGACGTCATGTTGGTAAACAAATGAGAAATATTTGACAAATCGTAGAAAACAGAGTTTTAAAGCAAATTGCAAACGCAATTCACCAAAGATGCAAAATGGCATTTTCTTTAAAATGGTAATCTTTTATTTTCAAAATTTTGGGTTTTTGACCCCTAAAATAAAAAAACGGATTTTTTTGGAAAAATCCCCACGAAATCAAAATTGTCAAAGATATGAAAAAACGGAATATATGTGAGAGAACTAAGTATGAGCAATACCCATACCAAATTTCAAAGCAATATCTTTATTTTTGACTGAGTGATGGCTTCCTAAGTGTAAGATACTGATGACGTCATTTTTTTAATAACTTGTTTTTACATTTTTGGACAAGATACGAACAAATGATTACCTTTTTTGTATTGCTGAGCCAAAACTGGTCTAGGAACATGCCTTTTGATTTACATTTATCAATTTCTAATTTTGAGGTTTTCTGAAGAGCAAAATCGCTGTTCTGGACGTGGTAAATCCGAGGTCATTCACTTGACCTGGAAGGTCACTCGTTGACCTGAAACCTAAAAATCGGATACTGTTAGATTGCTCTCATGACAGGCAACATGCTGGTTCTTACCGCATTGCTCTAAGTTGCTTGGTTTGGAAGTTAACAGGGGAGCCTGTCAGCCCCCCCCCCCCCCCCCGTAGGGCGAAGGTGAAAAAAGCTCCCGTAGGGCGAGGGTTAAGCTGGTGGGGAGAGTGTTCATTTTGGTGGTGGAAGTGGCCATTCTGGCTGTTTCATTAATTTTGTCCCATTATAAATACTATCAAGTAAACTGATGATATTTGTTTGCTGATATTTGTTTGCAGAAAACAAAGCGAAAATGTGTGCGGGGAATAAAGGAAAACCAAAAATAGTAAAGTTTCTTTCTCCAAAATGTTTCCAAAGTAAAACTATTCTATGACCGGTTTAAAAACCAAGGCCCCGTGTCCTTAAAGGAAATAGTTCACCTTGTAATTTTTTTTACCCAACACGATTTGATTATATTTTTTAATACAATTTCTTTTTATATTGTCAAAAATGGCCTTATATCGCGCCGATTCAGGACAGAAGGCCGTACATTTTTATTGTTTATCAAAACTATATGCATACTCTCTGAGTCAGAGTCCTGACGTCACGTGAATGTAAACAATGGTTCAGCCAATCCGATTCGAAAGTAGTCGCGTAAAGATAGACTCGCATTGGAGATGTGCCAACCGGCGGCCGGCGATCGCTTGCTAGCACCAGCTGCAAGCTGATTGGCTGATGGCATAGCCTCTGCCCTGGCTAAAACCAGTACAACATTCTTTCGCCAGCACCGCATTCCTTCGCCAAAAACTCAAATATATTCGGCTGGAGAGTTTTTTTTCAGTCAAGAAAACTTGCAGATAGGGGTTTCCCAACACGGGCTACAAAGCTGCTATCTCAGTTTAAAACTAATGTTGAAGGTGAACTATTTCCTTTAACCGGCTCGGTTAAAAACAGGAAATGGCTCGTGTCCTTAACCGGGTAAGGACACGAGCCATTTGACCTTAAACTCGGCGGACCTCTGAATTACGTCACTGGCGGCAGCCGGCTAGAGGCCAGCAGCCGCCGGCCCACTGGCGGATCCAGGGGGGGGGGCATCAGGGGTAAATGCCCCCCCCCCCCCCCGCCGCGCGTTCCCAATTTATCGTAAAATCGTAAAAATTGTCTTTGCAGCAGTCAACATCCAGCTATCCACAGTCAAAACCGGACAATTGCGCGCCGCTTCGCGGCATGACACAACTTTCGCGATTGCTTATACAAATTTGAAAAATAGGAAAGTTAATTCCATTAAGTGTTTGGCAGAGGCTTTCCTTGGCGGTAATTGCTGGCACTGGTGGATCCAGGAGGGGGCAGGTATCGACCCCCCCCCCCCCCCACAGGAATCTGGGAGGGACATTCAATGACCCCCGCGCGTTCGCGTATATAGATCGGACAACTGGTTTACGCCAGGCGCTCGCTGCGCTGCGGCATTAAAACCTCATTATCTCCCAAAGTACTGAATGAATTTCAGTGAAATTTTATAGGAAGACGTGTAGTTGATGCAGCATAAGGTACTGTAAACTTCATGTCGATATCTATTATGTTTTTTGAGTTATGGAGAAAATCCGTCAGGGGCAGATTCCACCCCCACCCCTGTAATTACTGCCTAAAGGTTAGGTCAGGTTCGATTATTTTAAAACAATTGTTTCCTACCACACCCGGAAAACGAACCTCAGTTGTCTACGAGACCTCTCCCTCCCTCCGGTAGTGCCGCAGCGCAGCGAGCGCCTGGCGTAAATCAGTTGTCCGATGTAGCAGTTCCCTGCACTGAACGTGAAAAACAATGATCTTAGGAGAAAACTTCATGAAAACGGAAGTTTTTTTCTCGAGTGATTGAATTGGAAGTTTGTATGTATCCATTTCTTTCAATGATAGACAAAACAGCGCACCTGATGCAATTCCAACACAAATTCACTTAACCCTGAACACACTTACCCGGTGACACTTACTTAACCCGCGCCCCGCTGGGGGGGGGGGGGGCAGAATCTGCCCTCCCTCCCGGATTTTCTCAATAACTTTAAACTGTGATAAATATCAATGTCAAACTTGCAGTACCTTATGCTGCATCAATTATACGTCTTCTCACTAAATTGCAATGAAATTGATGCAATATTGTGGGAGATAATGACGTTTTAATGACGTCATGCCATGCCATTTTTTTGTGGAAAAACGATAAATGTTTGAACAATCGTAGAAAATAGAGTTTTGAAGCAAAACTTCAAAATAAAGGAAAGGAGATGAAATGAAATGAATGTCTTCAAAATGGTTATCTCCGATTTTCGATTTTGTGTTTTTGACCCCCCCAAAATTAAAATAATTTTTTTTTGCGGTAGATATTTTTTTTGTTGTGAATTTGAAGTGAATTTCTTAAGCTCCAATACCAAAATAAGGTGACCGGCCCAAATCCGCGGAGAAAAAAATGAGGGTACCTTTTTGCCACAAAAAGATGCCCCCTCCCCCTCCCCTACGGAGAGAGGCTGGATCCGCCAGTGCGCCGGCCACACCAACTTTTGAAACGATTCTCCACCCATGTACATACATACATACATACATACATACATACATACATACATACATACATACATACATACATACATACATACATACATACATACATACATACATACATACATACATACATACATACATACAACATACATACAACATACATACATACATACATACATACATACATACATACATACATACATACATACATACATACATACATACATACATACATACATACATACATACATACATACATACATACATACATACATACATACATACATACATACATACATACATACATACATACATACATACATACATACATACATACATACATACATACATACATACATACATACATACATACATACATACATACATACATACATACATACATACATACATACATACATACATACATACATACATACATACATACATACATACATACATACATACATACATACATACATACATACATACATACATACATACATACATACATACATACATACATACATACATACATACATACATACATACATACATACATACATACATACATACATACATACATACATACATACATACATACATACATACATACATACATACATACATACATACATACATACATACATACATACATACATACATACATACATACATACATATACATAATACGTAATATCGCACCTCATGTGAGAGGATCTCCGGAAATATGCACCTCTACCCGCAATTTGCACCTCCACCGTCGTTCTGATCCCAGAACCACAGTCAAGCCGACCCTCCCGCTGTACAGCGCTTCGTTTGTCGGTGACCTCTGACCCTTCCACTGCCCGTTTGTGAGGTGGGCAGCTATTGGTTGACACGGGGTCTTTACTATCATATGGATAGCCTCTACTCGAGGATAGCCTCTACTCGAGGACCCGCTAAATGCGAGCTACTACGCCCGATGCTGTGCCGGCGTGGGCTTACAACTCTCCGATCAGAGGCGGTCTCAGGGTCGAGATGCATCAGTGCACTCAAGTGGGCGTAGAATAGTGAAGCGAAGGCGTAGAATAGTGAAAAGTGACATAGCTGCCTAAGTGTTGGACGGAGATGTACCGCTTATTTTTTCAGGGATATCTATTGTTGTTATGAAACGCTGCTAGGTTTTACCCATCTACAGTAGTACCTACCACTACTTTTGCAGTGACCTGTACAGTGTACAATATACACTGAGGCGAACACCGCTCCGGGCCGCTCCGTGACACTGTGGTCTCGGTGCGACGCTGCCATGACTCCCCATCGTGACTAGCCGGGTGGCTGCACGGAGAGCTTTCTCGGGCCGGTCCGCCGGCTCGGTGAAGGCAGGGGAGAGCGAGGGATCATTAGCCGCGGCGGAGCTGTGAGCGGTGAGCGCCGAGCGGTGACGGCGTCGGCCAGGGCGTATTTTAACATAGTAACTGGGGTGGCAATTGCCACCCCAGTCATGAAGAATGCCACCCCAGTGACGGCATTTTGCCACCCCAGTTAAAAAGATGCTGAAACGCCCCTCTCGGCGATAAAGTAGCCCCCGGCAGATGAGGCCGCCTCTTCGCATCAAATAACACCAAAACAAATTAAAATACCGTCCATTTCAGCAGGGGCGCAACCACCTATACGGACAGTACGGAATGTCTGTACCGGCACCCCCTCCCCCCGGACCATTTTTGTTTTGCAATTAGCACCGCCAACAGGACAGGCAGCAGTGGCGTACAGAGCATACGGTCATTCAGGGCATGACCTGGTCCTTTGAACCCGAGGCGCCCATGCAAAGCTGGCGCCCCTCCGATCAGTGACGGCGCCCCTCCGGCCCGTGACGGCGCCCCTCCGGCTAGTGACGGCGCCCCTCCAGTCAGTGACGGCGCCTATCCGGCCGGTGAAGGCGCCCCTCTGGTCAGGGACGGCGCCCCTCCGACCAGTGACGGCGCCCCTCCGGCCAGTGACGACGCCCCCTCCAGTCAGAGACGGCGCCCCTCCGGCAAGTGACAGCGCCCTTCCAGCTAGTGACAGCGCCCCCTCCGGTCAGTGACGGCGCCCCTCCGGCTAGTGACGGCGCCCATCCGGCCAGTGAAGGCGCCCCTCTGATCAGCGACGGCGCCCCTCCGGCAAGTGACGGCGCCCCTCCGGCCAGTGACCACGCCCCTCCGGCGAGTGACGGCACCCATACGACCAGTGACGGCGCCCCTCCGGCCAGTGACGGCGCCCCTCCGGCCGTTGATGGCGCCCCTCCGGTCAGTGACCGCGCCCCTCCGGCCAGTGACGGCGCCCCTCCGGCTAGTGACGGCGCCCCTCCAGCGAGTGACGGCGCCCATCCGACCAGTGACAGCGCCCCTCCGGCCGTTGATGGTGCCAATCCGGTCAGTGACCGCGACCCTCCGGCCAGTGACGGCGCCCCTACGGGCTCCGACCAGTGGCAGCGCCCCTCCGGACAGTGACGGCGCCTCTCCCGCCCGTGACCGCGCCCCCTCCGGCGGGTGACAGCGTCCCTCCGACTAGTGACTACCCCTCTCCGGACCGTGACGGCGCCCCTCCGGCCAGTGACGGCGTCCCTCCGGCTAGTGACGGCGCCCCTCCGGTCAGTGACGGCGCATCTCCGGCCAGTGACGGCGCCTCTCCAGATAGTGACGGCGCCCCTCCAGTCAGTGACGACGCTCCTCCGGCGAGTGACGGCGCCCAACTAGTGACCGCCCCTCTCTGCCCGTGACGCGCCCCTCCGGCCAGTGACGGCGTCCCTCCGGCTAGTGACGGCGTCCCTCCGACTAGTGACTACCCCTCTCCGGACCGTGACGGCGCCCCTCCGGCCAGTGACGGCGTCCCTCCGGCTAGTGACGGGGCCTCTCCTTCCGCACGGTGCGGGAGTTGAGGCGCCCCCATGCAAAAATGTCGCCAATAATGATGGCGCACCTGTCGATCGGGTGGCGCCCCTCATGCCTCAAGGCAATGACCTGGTCCTTTGTGAATTTCGGCGCACGCCACTGACAGGCACTCCCGGGAATCGGACAATTAGCACTCCTAGAAGTAAATGCCGACTTACAGACTGGTTATTGATTCGACACTGATTGAATCGATTGGAAT
>JAXIVJ010001607.1:90000-132173 GCA_036785665.1 Chirona hameri | reverse complement strand
TGTGCGAGCTGCGCTGGCGATGGTTAGTCCCAATAAGGCATGCGGGACAGACGACATCAGGGCTTGCATTATCATCGAGTGCGCGGATGAATTAGTCGTACCGCTCACTAAGATCTGTAACCTCTCGGCCATGTCTGGTGTCTTCCCTGAGAGATGGAAGCTGGCAAACATTATACCATTATACAAGAAAGGCGACAAAAAAGAGCCTTCAAACTACAGAGCCTATTGCCCTGCTTCCTCTCTTCGGGAAGGTATTGGAGCGTGTTGTGTTCGACGAGCTGTTTTATCATGTATCACCGGTTTTGAGCCAGCAGCAGCATGGTTTTACTCCTAGGCGTTCGTGCAGCACGAACTTAAGTGTTTACCTTAAGCACACGTAGGAGGCCATATCGGCCGGATACCAGACGGACGTCATTTACACCGATTATTCGGCCGCTTTTCAGAGCGTCAACCATGCGCTTCTCATTCAGAAGTTAAACACTCCTACCATTTGAAGGAGCTCGCACTGAAATGGTCCGTGTCGTATCTGTCCGATAGACGCCAGAGAGTTATCGTCAACGGAAAAACGTCCGATTGGAAACCGGTTATCTCCGGTGTTCCAGAACGATCACTTTTGGCTCCCTTTCTCTTTCGATGTTTATTAACGATCTACCGTGCCAAAATGGAATCCGGCTGCCTCTGTATGCCGATGATGTCAAATTTTCCGTAAAATCACCGCTCCATCTGACGGACTGTTGCTGCAGAGGGATCTTAACCATCTGGCAACGTGGTCCGTCAGGTGGGGACTGGCTCTCACCCTGCAAAATGTAAATCGTTTACGATGACTCTCAGGCGTGCACCCGTCCAGACCAAGTATTTTATCGCTGGTACCGAGCTGGAACATGTGCGTAAGATCAGGGACCTGGGTGTAACGCTGGCCACCAAATTAACTTTCGCACCACATGTATCGGATACTGTCAGCAGGGCCAACCGGGCACTCGGCCTCCTTATCCGCTCTTTCCAAGTAGGTACCAGCAAGTCAAAATTCAACCGAAGCGCAGTACTTCGCGAATGTGCGATCGATTTTAGAATATTGAAGCGTGGTCTGGGCGGGGGCGGCCAACTCCCACAAGGTGCGGGTCGATCGAGTGCAGCACAAGTTCCTCATTTGGCTGCTAGCTCACACTTCCTCCGGACAAACGAATTCTCTTTCTTATGGTAGCCTTCTGCTCCATTTCAAATTCCATCTTTAGCACAACGCAGAGTGCAGCATGACCTGCTCTTCCTGAGCAACATTCTGCGGGGGAGAGTGGACTCTCAGGTTCTGCTCAACTCTTTTCCTCTGCACGTGCCGCCTCGATCGACCCGCACCCTCACCCTGTTCGCCGTGCCTCGAGCTCGAGTCAGAACTATCGAATCAGGGATGTTCTGCAGGATCCCTAAAGCCATTAATGTTTTCTTGGCCAGCCATTTGAACGCAGACATATTTAATGACAGTTTTGGCGTTTTTAGAGCTCTCGTGATCAGGTACGTTTTAACCGTATAGTCATCATTACTTCGTTCATCATGTCATTCATCTTCTACTTTTAGAACGACTTGAGGCTGTGATATATGTGTTGTGTTTCATTATCTTTTTGACTTCGCCTGTCAGTGGAGTATGACTCTGTTGGCGATGAAAGCAAATGAACAAATAAACAAATATATATATATATATATATATATATATATATATATATATATATATATATATATATATATATATATATATATATAAATATATATATAAAGCAAAACGATATATGCAATAATATATTTTTCCAGGAATACCACTGGCCACTGGTCAGTTTTAATAGTATGATTATCGCAACACAATTAACGGTCGATAGTTGCTAAAACGCTGGAACGAATGATCGCTTCGTAGCCTGTAGGCATAGCGAGGGTCGGTAACAGCCATTTTCTCGTTGGTCTGGTTACAGCCTGGTAACCTTTACGGTCTGTTCAATATTAATGTGCTGGGCTAGAATGCCGTACCAGATACTGCTGTTTGGACAAGGGCAATTAGGTATTGGTTCTGCCCTGCCAATCTCACGGGATTGACTTCCAACAAGGTTAATATCGTAAGACCCCATCTCAGAACAAAATGGCATCCAACTAATATCTGAAGTTTTTTCGGATACTTTATTGTATATATTTACTTTTTGCATGCGTATATGCTTAACACATTTTGCTATTTGCAATCTATCAGTGTCCACGTTTGTGTGGGAGTAGCACGCAATTCGTCCTTGAATATTTTTTTTTGTAGGGAAATACCTGTATTATAGTCTTCGTGATTATGACCTTATAAGAAATAGTTTCCATGATTATGACATAAGAAATAGTATCCATGATTATGACCTTATAAGAAAGTGTCCATAATTATGGCCTCTGGTCAGCGGCATGTAAGCAAAATGCGTGTATCATAGTAGTTTCGTTTCAGCGCAATCTAGTTGGACGCCGAAGCTGCTTTTTCGACCAAGCTGGCTGCAGCTCTAGGGCTTCAGTATCGTCTCTCGATGTTGACCTGGCTTTGGCTGAAGTTTCTGTTCCCTTCAGTCAGAGTTGTGCCAGTCTTATAATCTTAGATTCAGTCTTAGTCAAACTTATCTCAAATTTGACTCAACTCGTGGTAAGTCGGAATCGGAGTCGGACTGTTGCATGGGAATATCGAGGGGGGAGTCAGAGACGAAACGAATGGTGTGCACTGTCAACTGCGCGATATGCTAAGCCGTCAAGCAACTTAGGTTGGCAGGAGCGGGATTTAAATCTATACTGTTGTCCTTTTCCTCTAACACTGGTTTGAAGCCTTTCCTCTTCACTTTGACTGTCTAATTTGAGGTTGTCTGGTGACTTAACTCCTACCAGTGCATGGGGGAGGGGGGGGGGGGAGGGGCACCTTTTTTAATAACTCACGTAAATATGAGCGATTGCGATGAAACGTTCAGTACCCTACTTTTGAACTATTTTACACATACTCTGAAAATGTCGAACTTCCAACTACCATGACCCATGACCATGACCTGTTTTTCAAGGTCATGCCAGGCGCAACTGGCGTCCCGTAGTATCGATCCTGGTAACTTGTGCAGTTTCCGGGTGTTTGTTGCTCAAGAGCATATGCACAGTTGTTTCCAGGTGACAGTTGTGGTTTCCACTGAGATTGTGACCTCGATTGACCTTTTCAGAGGTCAACCGAGGTCACTGGCCTCCGATGGCCTCAGATTACTTTTTTGGCTTCTGGCTGTTTCTAGGACATTTTGTGAAGCTGATTTCAAATCTGAGATCCATTTTACATAATTATATGTTCCACTTGGGTCATGCGCTTTCACAGGTCAACCGAAGTCACTGACCTCAGATGACCTAACATGACCTTTTTGGAATTTAGCAATTTCTAGGACATTTTGTGACGCTGATTTCAAATTTGACTCCCATTAAGCATAATTAGATGTTCATTCACGATTTTAGCTCGATTAGTGTTCAATTTCTACACATTCACGATTTGATGACATTCGGGTCATTCACATTACCCCAGAGGTCACCTAATACACCAGGACCATAAAATTGATGTCAATGGCTTCCTCTCGTCACAAGCAACACGCTCGTTTTTTAATCGAAGCTCTAGCTCAATTAGGGGCGAAACGCCAGGGGGATCGTACCCCCTCCCCCCTCTTGCACTGTCACGTAGTGATCAGACGTTGCACGGACGAGGGTTAAACATTCCTAAAAAGCTAAAACAGCTTTGGAATATGAAACGGTACGGGTGCACACGTGCGCATTGACTTATGTCCCATGATGAGTAAAACATTCAGTAGTTATACCCTAGTAGGTATGCATGGGAACGTTCAACTGAATCGGGCAGGTAGTTTCAGAAATATAAAATAGTGGTCTGCGCGTGCATAGTGACCCAAGTTCCGCCAAGTGCAAACCTCCTAACAGCCCTTCCTTAGCATGTATGCAAATTTTCATCTCGATAGGTCCAGTAGTTTTTTAGCTCTGAAATACGGTGGCGCACGTGCATATCGGCGTATGTCCCGGCACGTGTTAAACAGCTAATAGTCATCCCCTAATCTGCATGCACAATTTCAGCTCAATGGGCCCAGTAGTTTCGGAAATATAAAATATGGGTCCGCACGTGCGCACGTGCCATGCAACTTCCGATTGATCATGTGGAATATTGTTAGGATGTCGGTCGGGAGCAGCACATCAAATGTCGCCATAATCGGCCTAGCAGTTTCTGAGATACATCATAGGGGTGTGACCTGACACCCTTATTTCCTTCACGTGCTCATGTGCGCTCAGGCCTTAAGTTTAAATTAGGCATGCAACATATGGGACATCATTGGCTCTTAGCGTACGCCAAATATGGTCCAGTTTGATGAAGCGATTCTATCATCAGGCGCGATTTTCCTCTAAAATCGGTGATTTGACATGCCCCACTTTTGCGCGTGCCACGCGCTGTTATGCCACCCCTGTCGTGATGCACTATACTCATATCAAAATTGAATTAGTGGTCCTATGCTGTGGTACAAACCCGAACATGATCAGTTGAATGGTTACGGAGCAATAAGCTTCCGAAAAATGTCATTTCTATCCAAAATCAATGTTTTGACGTTTGCGCGTGCCACGCGCTGTGATACCACCCCTATCAGAATGCACCATACCAAAAGCAAAATTGTTTCGATGGACCTATCCAATGGTAAAACCCGAACATGGTCGGTCGAATGGGTGCAACTGCAGAGTAATAAGCTTCTGAAAAGCGTGACGGTCGGGTCGGGTCAAGTTTAAGATCTGTCTGCACGACGAGAAACCTCGCGGGCGCTTCGCGGCCGTTCGGTAATTACCCAGTGATCGAACCGTTAATGTTAAGGTCAGTATTGTGACATACAAGTGATTAAATTTAAGCGTTTCTAAAACGTGTGTATACTTATGGTCAAATTGAGTTCACGCTACACCAATCTACCGTGAGTCTAGGACATATGCAATTGCAAGTCAAATTCCAATGATGCTTATGGGATCTGGACGCCCAAAATGGACGGTGCTGGCCTCGGGCACAGGCGGTCTCGGTTTCTTATCCTGACCGAAACAGCCTTAGGTGAGTCCTTTAGGTAGCTCTCGCGTCGACCCCCAGCATGCCGCTGCCTGCATTGACACAGAGCACTCCTCAACCTGCAAACTTGTGGATAGATGTCGTTTATGATGGTGGTATAGGATAGCCATCTTAGGGTGGAAGTGATCAGGATCCAAAATATTTGTTTGATTAACTAGTATCAGTTGAGTAGTTTATATTTAGAGTGGAAGCTATTCGAAAGCACGGGTCAAAATATATCATTTTGAGAATTGCTGAGGTCAGATTTCATTATTTTCGTACGTGGGGTTAAATGTGAGTCAGAGAGGATGAATTGGTCGAGTCGTCAGTCAAAAGGAGCCAACCCAATGTATTTCGCCCGCTTCCAATTTATTTCACCCGCTTTGAGACGAGTGGAGCATTCAGTGGGGTTCGTTCTGCCATTTTCGCTACCGACGCTCTCGCCGCCTGGATCAATGTTGGCTTTCGTGTGGAGCGGGTCGGGGCGGCAGTCGGCGTGTGTGTCGAGTTTTTCGTGTGGAGCGGGTCGGGGCGGCAGTCGGCGTGTGTGTCGAGTTGACACATCATTAACGGTACGAGATTGCAGGCGCTCAACTCTTCATAGGCACCACCAACGGCTGACGAAAATAAAACACACTTAGCGTTCCACCAATCCTGAATATATACCGCTGTAAATATTTGTCGTCCTTCGCTAGGTGAGTTCGCAACCTGCGCTCGTGGCGAGAGAGCGGGATATATGAGACGGTGTAGCTGGTTACTACGCAGTGGTTCTCCGTCGGCGAGCCAGCTCGGCCGGCCGCCCCGAATATAACGTCCCGTCAACTCGGCTGAGAAAATGCCCAGCACGCTCCCCATGCATGCGAATTGACGCTGCCCGGGCATCCCGGATGGTCGGCCTGTTCTGTTAGATGAAGCGTACAAAAGAGGCCATCCGGGCGATCATGGAGGGGCATGGTGTCACATACCGAGGCAGTCCGCCTCTTGGTTACGAGCCGTGCGTCGCCGGTGGGGCGGTGTTGTACGCTCAAACGTGTCTGTGTTACCGGCGTGGCTCTCATCCTATGTGTGTGTTTGGGTTTGTCGGTGGGGCGGTGCTGTACGCTCAAACGTGTCTGTATTACCGTCGTGGCTCTCATCCTATGTGTGTGTTTGGGTGTGCCGGTGGGGCGGTGCTGTACGCTCAAACGTGTCTGTGTTACCGGCGTGGCTCTCATCCTATGTGTGTGTTTGGGTTTGTCGGTGGGGCGGTGCTGTACGCTCAAACGTGTCTGTGTTACCGGCGTGGCTCTCATCCTATGTGTGTGTTTGGGTGTGTCGGTGGGGCGGTGCTGTACGCTCAAACGTGTCTGTATTACCGTCGTGGCTCTCATCCTATGTGTGTGTTTGGGTTTGTCGGTGGGGCGGTGCTGTACGCTCAAACGTGTCTGTGTTGCTGTCGTGGCTCTCATCCTATGTGTGTGTTTGGGTGTGTCGGTGGGGCGGTGCTGTACGCTCAAACGTGTCTGTGTTACCGGCGTGGCTCTCATCCTATGTGTGTGTTTGGGTGTGTCGGTGATTCCGTCAGTCGCCTGGTGGGACTGCCGAGGCGTGTCCACCTATGTGTGTGTTTGGGTTTGTCGGTGATTCCGTCAGTCGCCTGGTGGGACTGCCGAGGCGTGTCCACCTATGTGTGTGTTTGGGTGTGTCGGTGATTCCGTCAGTCGCCTGGTGGGACTGCTGAGAGGCACAATTCTGCTGTTGTTGCTGCTGCTGTGCAACAGTTCGGCTCAGTAGTTCCCTCTCAGCAGATCCCAGAAGCAACTGAAGCACTGCTGAGGATACTGGCTGGCTGGCTGGCTCGCTGGATTTATTAATAATTTTGCTGGAAAGCGGGTGTTCTGTCTGGCTAGCTGTCTGGACTTAGATATAGCTTGTTTGTTTGGTTTGTTTGGTCATATTTTCTTTACTTGGACAAACATTTGCGAATAAAAGCCTTTAAAGGGAATAGTTCACCTTTAACATGGGGTTTTGGACTGAGATAGCAGATTTGTAGAGCAGATCTAAAAATGGTTTGCGGTGAAAGAATTACCTCTCTACGTTAAGTAATTTCGACACAGGACTAGTGGGCCCGATTTCAATCCCGCTGTTCCGGGCCACGATCGGGGAATGAACGCTCGCCGCCGCGCCGCCGGAGGCAGGTACACTCTCTGGCACGTAGTCTCTGGTCACGACGCCTCGTTAATATCCGCTCAGCCGCCCGGGTGGCGCGGCGGCCCCTTGTCAGAGACTGTACTTGGCGTCAGGCGGAGCGGGGCGGAGCCAGAACGCCAGCTGCTATCGTACGATTTCTCGTGAAATAGAAAGAGAAACTTACTTCTTTCTCCACATATATCCATCAGTTGTCCAAACCAAAGTCATATTCGTAGTTTTGAGCTCAAGATGCACCTAATGGTTGAACTTCAAGACAACTTTCAAGGTGACCTATTCCCTTTAAAGGGAATAGTTCACCTTGACATATTTCTTGATAGTTGGCAGTAAGGGGCATCTTGAGCTAAAAAATACGAATGACTTTGGTTTGGACCATAGGTGGATATCTGTGGAGAAAAAAAGTAAGTTTCTCTTTGTATGACACGTGACGTCATACAACACCAGTGGTTGTTCTGGCTCCGCCTGACGCCTACTACAGTCTCTGACAAGGGGGCGCCGCGCCGCGCGGGCGGCTGAGCGGATATTAGGGAGGCGTCGTGATCAGAGACTACGTCCCAGATAGTGTATCAAAAGCACCGGATGTAAGGGCAACAAATCAGCCAATCAGCGATGGGAGATACGATACCCACTGCCGTGCAAAGAAAGAACCACGTATGGCACGGTTTTCGGGCGACTGACATACGCGGTTCTTCCTTTGTACGGCATGACTCATTCCGGCTTCTAGGACTCCGGCCGGGACTCATTCCGACCAATTGCAATTAATTAAGGGGTTCTATGAAGATGTGAAAGCTTCTCAAGTAAATTTTCGAGCATGGAGTACAGCTTGGCTATCTCAACTCGAACCCCATTGACAAGGTGAACAGTTTCCTTTAATGCATGACAGAAATTAACTCCAGACTTTCAGCGGTCGGCTATAAATTACCATGCTCTTAGCGCACAAGGTACATGTGTGATGGAGGGTAACGAAAAACACTAGACACGATGAATCGCTCCCGTAACAAGAAAGCTTGTGAGTTGTGGTAGAGAACTTGAGAAAAAGAATTAAAAGCACACTGCGAATAATATGGTTGTTTTCATATATACGTGTTCAATTGTTGATAATTGTAATTGATGTAGATTCTATTTTTACTTTTAACTATTCAAACCAATAACTACAACTGATGATCTCTTAGTTATGAACTAAAAAGTCTTCGTGGCTTCGTGTCTTCGTGGCTTGAGCCCTTGCAAGTACACAAATTGCGGCGGTGTGTGTACGTTAACAACAGACTGGCTGTGTTTACGGTAAACTTTCCCGGGGAAAGACGCTTTGCCGGTGCGGCAGGCTTGCTGTGGGTCTCATCTCACGCGGTGATGAACAAGCCGCGAATCTCGTCCATGTTTGGCTGCCGTTTGCTCCAGTTACACGACTGTGTAACTTTGTTAAAGTTGAAAGCCGGGAGGCTGTGCAGTCGAGGAGTTTCTCGGCAGCTATCGCTAAACTAGTTCATTGCCGTGATATAGCCCTGTGACGCGCTTTCCGAAAGATATCGTCTGCAGTGATGTCTTGGAACGGTTTATAGTCTGTCACGTCGCTCCATCATGGGTTCACTTTTGACTCGATTTGGGCTTCAGTCATTCGCAGAAAAGCATCCACGATATATTGGCTGCATCTGAACTCGTTCAGCATTATAATTGCTCACTGACGTGCGGAATCACAGCCAGTCGCATTGCTATGATGTCTACTACATTGCTGCCCTGTCAACATAATGAGTGCAAGTACACAGTTCAGGTTAAGGGCAATGACAGTCATCTGTTATACAACTGGGTCGAACGCGAATGTAAACTTGTCGCCAGTGGCGTTGCTGGTCTGCTGGAGGCGTCGCCACTGCTGCCGAGTGGTCAGTTTTCTGGTCAAGCTCGTTATTCGGACCCGCCGCCCCGCTGCCCCGCCGCCCCGCCACTAATAATGCCATAACAACGCCGTCCGGCCTGCGGGCCGGCCCCGGTGCCTGTGCCTGATTCGCGGATCGCGTGAAATCGCGTTGTTTGCCGGCTCGGCCCCAAGCCCGGCCAGCCTCGGCCACCGCGGCGAACCGTCCATCATGCCGGCGGTGGCGGGCTGCGAGGCGCGATATCACATTGACTCGGGAAATTCGGCCGTCCCATCAGTTTAGAACTGTCGGAGATGCGCCCTGCTGCCTTAATTATGGGTGTCATTTACCCCTCGCCCGGGTTAAATGGATAGGGAAGCCACCTAATTAAATGGAAGGGGATGCCACCTCCCCCTGGGTTTTTAGGGAATAACTCGCGTAGTTTCCAACCGATTGCGATGGAACTCGTAGTACCCTACTTTTGAATGATTTGACACATACTCTGAACATTTTTAACTTTTAATCCACATGACCCGTGACCTATGCCCTGTTTCTCAAGGCCATGTCAGGCGCAACTGGACATTTTGTGACGCTGATTTGAAATTTGGGATCCATTTTACATAAATATATGTTCCACTGGGGCCATGCGCTTCCACAGGTCAACCGAGGTCACTGACCTCAGATGACCTGACATGACATTTTGGAATTTGGGGAGTTTTTAGGATATTTTGTGACGCTGATTTCAAATATGTCACCCATTAGGCATTATGATATGCTCATTCACGATTTTAGCTCGATAAAATTTCAATGTATAGGTATTTACAATTTTGTTCACTTTTGGGTTATTGACATGACCTCAGAGGTCACCTAATGACCCAAGACCTTAAAATTGGATATCAGCGGCTTCCTCTCGTCACAAGCAACATGCTCGTTTTTAATTGAAGCTCTAGCTCAATTAGGGACGAAGCCTAAGGGGAGGGTCGTACCACCCCTCCCCCCTACCCGAACACGTAGTGATTTTGCCCTACCCGGGCGAGGGTTAACGCTTAAAGCTTCGTGTCTGGTCGAAGTATTGACCTAGTCTGTAGAGCCCTTCATGGAATGGGAATCCCATATGGGAACGGGATGGAAATGGGCCATTTTTTGGGGGAATGTAGCGGGTTGGAACGGGTTTGGGACAGACCATATAATTTTTTAGCACCACAAATAAATGAAATATGGTGAAACGGGTGGGAACGGGAGCCCCATCAATTATAAATTCGGATTGAAACGGGTTTGGGTCTGGCTGAATGGCCTGGAAAGGGATGGAAGCTGAAAATGTGTCCCATGAAGGACTCCACTAGTCTGACCGCGTTACCTGTTAGCTGTCAGATTAGGCCCAGCTGCGGGACAGATCCCCACCTGCAAAGTGCTTAAGTTGTCGCTGATTTAAAGGGAATGTTTCACCTTTGTATTGGTTTTGAACTGAGATAGCCATTATCTTTGGCCGTTATTGAAATGTTTAAATTATTAAGGTCATTTCCCCCAAATTTATACGTTTTTAAGCAATTGAATTTCGAATTTTAAAAATGGGATCTATGGTAATGCCGCCGCTGATTGGCTGACAGCCACGTTGTCAGCCAATCAGCGGCGGTCTATAGCCCAATAATGACATCATCATACAACAAAAAAAATGGATAAAGTTAAGTGACCTTTCGAGAGACAAAATATCACCATCGTTTTCAGCAGCACTTACTTCATATTTTCGACTACAACTAGCGTATATTTGACAAACTTTCAGAAAGGTGAAGCATTCCCTTTAATTCAGCCTGGACGGCCGTCATTTGAGTTGCACCAGTACAACGTATATTTCCCCCGGGCCATGGTCTCTCTTCGCACGTACTGTTAGGAACGCATACATATTAGCTCGCGCAGAGTTACCAACAAGTGAAGTAAAATATAAATGTAGACCTATTTTCTTACTTCAGTGCCGCCTATCCTCTCAGGAATGTTGAGCATTCGAACGTCATGTCATACTGAGGGGAATCATGCTGTGCTGTGTTACTGCTGTCACGTGACATGACGTGAACGTGCGATCGATTGGCATGGGATTGACACAGGGCTCAGTGGGTGTGACGCTGGGCGGCACCGATGACTTGCGAGTGACCTGAGCCCAGTACAAACCAGCGCAGTGGAGCGAGGATACGGCACAGCACAACAGGAACACAACACAGCACAACGGGAACACAACACAGCACAACGGGAACACAACACAGCACAACGGTAACACAACACAGCACAACGGGAACACAACACAGCACAACGGTAACACATCACATCACAACGGGAACACAACACAACACAACGGTAACACGACACAGCACAACGGGAACACAACACAGCACAGCGGGAACACAGCACAACGGGAACACAACACATCACAACGGTAACACATCGCATCACAACGGGAACACAACACAGCACAATGGTAACACATCACATCACAACGGGAACACAACACAGCACAACGGGAACACAACACAGCACAACGGGAACACAACACAGCACAACGGGAACATAGCACAACGGGAACACAATACATCACAACGGGTACACAACACAGCACAACGGGAACACAGCACAGTACAACGGGAACACAATACAGCACAACGGGTACACAACACAGCACAACAGGAACACAACACAGCACAACGGGAACACAACACAGCACAACGGTAACACAATACAGCACAACGTGAACACAACACAGCACAACGGGAACACAACACAGCACAACGGGAACACAACACAGCACAACGGGAACACAATACAGCATAACGGGAACACAACACAGCACAACGGGAACACAACACAGCACAACGGGTACACAATACAGCACAACGGATATACAACACATCACAACGGGAACACAACACAGCACAACGGGAACACAACACAGCACAACGGGAACACAACACAGCACAACGGGAACACAACACAGTACAACGGTAACACAGCACAACGGGTACACAACACAGCACAACGGGTACACAACACATCACAACGAGAACACAAAACAGCACAACGGGAACACAACACAGCACAACGGGAACACAACACAGCACAACGGGAACACAACACAGTACAACGGTAACACAACACAGCACAACGGTAACACAACACAGCACAACGGGAACACAATACAGTACAACGGGAACACAACACAGTACAACGGGAACACAACACAGCACAACGGGAACACAACACAGCACAACGGGAACACAACACAGCACAACGGTAACACAACACAGCACCATGGTAACACAACACAGCACAACGGTAACACATCACATCACAACGGGAACATAACACATCACAACGGGAACACAACACAGCACAACGGGAACACAACACAGTACAACGGTAACACAGCACAACGGGTGCACAACACAGCACAACGGGTACACAACACATCACAACGAGAACACAAAACAGCACAACGGGAACACAACACAACACAACGGGAACACAACACAGTACAACGGTAACACAACACAGCACAACGGTAACACAACACAGCACAACGGGAACACAATACAGTACAACGGGAACACAACACAGTACAACGGGAACACAACACAGCACAACGGGAACACAACACAGCACAACGGGAACACAACACAGCACAACGGGAACACAACACAGCACAGCGGTAACACAACACAGCACAATGGTAACACAACACAGCACAACGGGAACACAACACAGCACAACGGTAACACAATGCAGTGCAACGGGAACACAACACAGCACAACGGGAACACACCACAGCACAACGGGAACACAACACAGTACAACGGGAACACAACACAGCACAACGGGAACACAGCACAACGGGAACACAACACAGTACAACGGCAACACAACACAGCACAACGGTAACACAACACAGCACAACGGGAACACATCACAGTACAACGGGAACACAACACATCACAACGGTAACACAACACAGCACAACGGGAACACAACACATCACAACGGTAACACAACACAGCACAACGGTAACACAACACAGCACCATGGTAACACAGCACAGCACAACGGTAACACATCACATCACAACGGGAACATAACACATCACAACGGGAACACATCACATCACAACGGAAACACAGCACAGTACAACGGGAACACATCACAACGGGAACACAACACAGCACAACGGGAACACAGCACAACGGGAACATGACACATCATAACGGGAACACATCACAACGGGAACACAACACATCACAACGGGAACACAGCACAACGGGAACGCAGCACAGTACAACGGGAACACAGCACAGTACAACGGGAACGCAACACAGCACAACGGGAACACAGCACAGTACAACGGGAACACATCACAGTACAACAGTAACACAACATAGAACAACGGGAACACAACACAGTACAACGGTAACACACCACAGCACAACGGGAACACAACACAGTACAACGGTAACACACCACAGCACAACAGGAACACAACACAGTACAACGGTAACACACCACAGCACAACGGGAACACAGCACAGTACAACGGGAACACAGCACAGTACAACAGTAACACAACATAGAACAACGGGAACACAACACAGTACAGCGGTAACACACCACAGCACAACGGGAACACAACACAGTACAACGGTAACACACCACAGCACAACGGGAACACAACACAGTACAACGGTAACACACCACAGCACAACGGGAACACATCACAGCACAACGGTAACACAACACAGTACAACGGTAACAACACAGCACAACGGGAACACAACACAGCACAACGGGAGCACAACACAGCACAGCGGGAACAAAACACAGTACAACGGGAACTCAACACCACAACGGGAACACAGCACATTACAACGGGAACACAACACAGCACAACGGGAACACACCACAGCACAACGGGAACACAACACAGTACAACGAGAACACAACACAGCACAGCGGGAACACAGCACAACGGGAACACAACACAGTACAACGGTAACACAACACAGTACAACGATACCACAACACAGCACAACGGGAACACAACACAGTACAACGGGAACACACCACAGTACAACGGTAACACAACACAGCACAACGGTAATACAACACAGCACAACGGTAATACAACACAGCACAACGGGAACACAACACAGTACAACAGTAACACAACATAGCACAACGGGAACACAACACAGTACAACGGTAACACAACACAGTACAACGGGAACACATCACAGTACAACGGTAACACAACACAGCACAACGGGAACACAAAACAGTACAACGAGAACACAATACAGTACAACGGTAACACCACAGCACAACGGGAACACAGCACAACGGGAACACAACACATCACAACGGGAACATAACACAGTACAACGGGAACACAACACAGCACAAAGGGAACACATCACATCACAACGGGAACACAACACATCACAACGGTAACACAACACAGCACAACGGTAACACAGCACAGCACAACGGTAATACAACACAGCACAACGGTAACACAACACAGCACAACGGTAACACAACACAGCACAACGGTAACACAACACAGCACAACGGTAACACACCACAGTACAACGGTAACACATCACAGCACAACGGGAACACAGCACATCACAACGGGAACACAGTACAACGGGAACACAACACAGCACAACGGGAACACAGCACAACGGGAACACAACACATCACAACGGGAACACAGCAGAACGGGAACACAACACAGCACAACGGGAACACAGCACAACGGGAACACAGCACAGTACAACGTGAACACAGCACAACGGGAACACAGCACAGTACAACGGGAACACAGCACAGTACAACGGGAACACAACACAGCACACCGGGAACACAGCACAGTACAACGGGAACACAGCACAGTACAACAGTAACACAACATATAACAACGGGAACATAACACAGTACAACGGTAACACACCACAGCACAACGGGAACCCAACACAGTACAACGGTGACACACCACAGCACAACGGGGACACAACACAGTACAACAGTAACACACCACAGCACAACGGGAACACAGCACAGTACAACGGGAACACAGCACAGTACAACAGTAACACAACATAGAACAACGGGAACACAACACAGTACAACGGTAACACACCACAGCACAACGGGAACACAACACAGTACAACGGTAACACACCACAGCACAACGGGAACACAACACAGTACAACGGTGACACACCACATCACAACGGGAACACGTCACAGCACAACGGTAACACACCACATCACAACGGGAACACATCACAGCACAACGGTAACACAACACAGCACAACGGTAACACACCACAGCACAACGGGAACACATCACAGTATAACGGGAACACAACACAGTACAACGGTTACACAACACAGCACAACGGGAACACAACACATTACAACGGGAACACAACACAGTACAACGGGAACTCAACACCACAACGGGAACACAACACAGTACAACGGTAACACACCACAGCACAACGGGAACACAGCACAGTACAACAGGAACACAGCACAGTACAACAGTAACACAACATAGAACAACGGGAACACAACACAGTACAACGGTAACACACCACAGCACAACGGGAACACAACACAATACAACGGTAACACACCACAGTACAACGGGAACACAGCACAGTACAACGGTAACACACCACAGCACAACGGGAACACATCACAGCACAACGGTAACACAACACAGTACAACGGTAACACAGCACAACGGGAACACAACACAGCACAACGGGAACACAACACAGCACAACGGGAACAAAACACAGTACAACGGGAACTCAACACCACAACGGGAACACAACACAGTACAACGGGAACACAACACAGCACAACGGGAACACACCACAACACAACGGGAACACAACACAGTACAAGGAGAACACAACACAGCACAACGGGAACACAGCACAACGGGAACACAACACAGTACAACGGTAACACAACACAGTATAACGATAACACAACACAGCACAACGGGAACACAACACAGTACAACGGGAACACACCACAGTACAACGGTTACACAACACAGCACAACGGTAATACAACACAGCACAACGGGAACACAACACAGTACAACAGTAACACAACATAGCACAACGGGAACACAACACAGTGCAACGGTAACACAACACAGTACAACGGGAACACAGCACAGTACAACGGTAACACAACACAGCACAACGGGAACACAACACAGCACAACGGTAACACACCAAAGCACAACGGTAACACATCACAGCACAACGGGAACACAATACATCACAACGGGAACACAGCACATCACAACGGGAACACATCACAGTACAACGGGAACACATTACAACGGGAACACAACACAGCACAACGGGAACACAACACAGCACACCGGGCACACATCACAACGGGAACGCAGCACAACGGGAACACAACACAGCACAACGGGAACACAGCACAACGGGAACACAACACAGCACCACGGGAACACAGCACAACGGGAACACAGCACAACGGGAACACAGCACAGTACAACGTAAACACAGCACAACGGGAACACAGCACAGTACAACGTAAACACAGCACAACGGGAACACAGCACATTACAACGGGAACACAGCACAGTACAACGGGAACACAACACAGCACAACGGGAACACAGCACAGTACAACGGGAACACAGCACAGTACAACAGTAACACAACATAGAACAACGGGAACACAACACAGTACAACGGTAACACACCACAGCACAACGGGAACACAACACAGTACAACAGTAACACACCACATCACAACGGGAACACAACACAGTACAACGGGAACACAACACAGCACAACGGGAACACAACACAGCACAACGGTAACACAACACAGCACAACGGGAACACAACACAGCACAACGGTAACACATCACATCACAACGGGAACACAACACAGTACAACGGTAACACACCACATCACAACGGGAACACAACACAGCACAACGGGAACACAGCACAACGGGAACACAACACATCACAACGGTAACCCATCACATCACAACGGGAACACAAAACAGCACAACGGTAACACAACACAGCACAACGGGAACACAACACAGCCCAACGGGAACACAACACAGCACAACGGGAACACAACACAGCACAACGGGAACATAGCACAACGGGAACACAACACATCACAACGGGTACACAACACAGCACAACGGGAACACAGTACAGCACAACGGGAACACAATATAGCACAACGGGTACACAACACAGCACAACGGGAACACAACACAGCACAACGGGAACACAACACAGCACAACGGGAACACAACACAGCACAACGTGAACACAACACAGCACAACGGGAACACAACCCAGCAGAACGGGAACACAGCACAACGGGAACACAACACAGCACGACGGGAACACAATACAGCATAACGGGAACACAACACAGCACAACGGGAACACAACACAGCACAACGGGAACACAACACAGCACAACGGGTACACAATACAGCACAACGGGTATACAACACATCACAACGGGAACACAACATAGCACAACGGGAACACAACACAGCACAACGGGAACACAACACAGCACAACGGGAACACAGCACAGCACAACGGGAACACAACACAGCACAACGGGAACACAACACAGTACAACGGTAACATAGCACAACGGGTACACAACACAGCACAACGGGTACACAACACATCACAACGGGAACACAAAACATCACAACGGGAACACAACACAGCACAACGGGAACACAACACAGTACAACGGTAACACAACACAGCACAACGGTAACACAACACAGCACAACGGGAACACAATACAGTACAACGGGAACACAACACAGTACAACGGGAACACAACACAGCACAACGGGACCACAACACAGCACAACGGGAACACAACACAGCACAACGGGAACACAACACAGCACAGCGGTAACACAACACATCACAACGGTAGCACAACACAGCACAACGGGGACACAACACAGCACAACGGCAACACAACGCAGTACAACGGGAACACAACACAGCACAACGGGAACACACCACAGCACAACGGAAACACAACACAGTACAACGGGAACACAACACAGCACAACGGGAACACAGCACAACGGGAACACAACACAGTACAACGGTAACACAACACAGCACAACGGTAACACAACACAGCACAACGGGAACACATCACAGCACAACGGGAACACAACACATCACAACGGGAACACATAACGGGAGCACAGCACAACGGGAACACAGCACAGTACAACGTGAACACAGCACAACGGGAACACAGCACATTACAACGGGAACACAGCACAGTACAACGGGAACACAACACAGCACAACGGGAACACAGCACAGTACAACGGGAACACAGCACAGTACAACAGTAACACAACATAGAACAACGGGAACACAACACAGTACAACGGTAACACACCACAGCACAACGGGAACACAACACAGTACAACAGTAACACACCACATCACAACGGGAACACAACACAGTACAACGGGAACACAACACAGCACAATGGGAACACAACACAGTACAACGGTAACACAACACAGCACAACGGGAACACAACACAGCACAACGGTAACACATCACATCACAACGGGAACACAACACAGTACAACGGTAACACACCGCAGCACAACGGGAACACAACACAGCACAACGGGAACACAGCACAACGGGAACACAACACATCACAACGGTAACACATCACATCACAACGGGAACACAACACAGCACAACGGTAACGCAACACAGCACAACGAGAACACAACACAGCACAACGGGAACACAACACAGCACAACGGGAACACAACACAGCACAACGGGAACACAACACAGCATAACGGGAACATAGCACAACGGGAACACAACACATCACAACGGGTACACAACACAGCACAACGGGAACACAGCACAGCACAACGGGAACACAATACATCATAACGGGTACACAACACAGCACAACGGGAACACAACACAGCACAACGGGAACACAACACAGCACAACGGGAACACAACACAGCACAACGTGAACACAACACAGCACAACGGGAACACAACCCAGCACAACGGGAACACAGCACAACGGGAACACAACACAGCACGACGGGAACACAATACAGCATAACGGGAACGCAACACAGCACAACGGGAACACAACACAGCACAACGGGAACACAACACAGCACAACGGGTACACAATACAGCACAACGGGTATACAACACATCACAACGGGAACACAACACAGCACAACGGGAATACAACACAGCACAACGGGAACACAACACATCGCAACGGGAACACAGCACAGCACAACGGGAACACAACACAGCACAACGGGAACACAACACAGTACAACGGTAACACAGCACAACGGGTACACAACACAGCACAACGGGTACACAACACATCACAACGGGAACACAAAACAGCACAACGGGAACACAACACAGCACAACGGGAACACAACACAGTACAACGGCAACACAACACAGCACAACGGGAACACAACACAGCACAACGGGAACACAATACAGTACAACGGGAACACAACACAGTACAACGGGAACACAACACAGTACAACGGGAACACAACACAGCACAACGGGAACACAACACAGCACAACGGGAACACAACACAGCACAGCGGTAACACAACACAGCACAACGGGAACACAACACAACGGGAACACAACACAGTACAACGGTAACACAACACAGCACAACGGTAACACAACACAGCACAATGGTAACACAACACAGCACAACGGGAACACATCACAGCACAACGGGAACACAACACATCACAACGGGAACACAACACAGCACAACGGGAACACAACACAGCACAACGGTAACACAACACAGCACAACGGTAACACAACACAGCACAACGGGAACTCAACACCACAACGGGAACACAACACAGTACAACGGGAACACAACACAGCACAACGGGAACACACCACAGCACAACGGGAACACAACACAGTACAACGATAACACAACACAGCACAACGGGAACACAGCACAACGGGAACACAACACAGTACAACGGTAACACAACACAGTACAACGATAACACAATACAGCACAACGGGAACACAACACATTGCAACGGGAACACACCACAGTACAACGGTAACACAACACAGTACAACGGTAATACAACACAGCACAACGGGAACACAACACAGTACAACAGTAACACAACATAGCACAACGGGAACACAACACAGTACAACGGTAACACAACACAGTACAACGGGAACACAGCACAGTACAACGGTAACACAACACAGCACAACGGGAACACAACACAGTACAACGGGAACACACTACAGTACAACGGTAACACACCACAGCACAACGGGAACACAGCACAACGGAAACACAACACATCACAACGGGAACACAATACAGTGCAACGGGAACACAACACAGCACAACGGGAACACAACACATCACAACGGGAACATAACACATCACAACGGTAACACAACACAGCATAACGGGAACACAGCACAACGGGAACACAACACATCACAACGGGAACACAACGCAGCCCAACGGTAACACAACACAGCACAACGGTAACACAGCACAGCACAACGGTAACACAACACATCACAACGGTAACACAACACAGCACAACGGTAACACATCACATCACAACGGGAACACAACACATCACAACGGGAACGCATCACATCACAACGGAAACACAGCACAGTGCAACGGGAACACATCACAACGGGAACACAACACAGCACAACGGGAACACATCACAACGGGAACACAACACAGCACAACGGGAACACAGCACAACGGGAACATAACGGGAACACATCACAACAGCACAACGGGAACACAGCACAACGGGAACACAGCACAGTACAACGGGAACACAGCACAGTACAACGGGAACACAGCACAGTACAACGGGAACACATCACAGTACAACGGGAACACAACACAGCACAACGGGAACACAGCACAGTACAACGGGAACACAGCACAGTACAACAGTAACACAACATAGAACAATGGGAACACAACACAGTACAACGGTAACACACCACAGCACAACGGGAACACAACACAGTACAACTGTAACACACCACAGCACAACGGGAACACAACACAGTACAACGGTAACACACCACATCACAACGGGAACACAGCACAGTACAACGGGAGCACAGCACAGTACAACAGTAACACAACATAGAACAACGGGAACACAACACAGTACAACGGTAACACACCACAGCACAACGGGAACACAACATAGTACAACGGTAACACACCACAGCACAACGGGAACACATTACAGTACAACGGTAACACACCACATCACAACGGGAACACATCACAGCACAACTGTAACACAACACAGTACAACGGTAACACAACACAGCACAACGGGAACACAATACAGCACAACGGGAGCACAACACCGCACAACGGGAACAAAACACAGTACAACGGGAACTCAACACCACAACGGGAACACAATACAGTACAACGGGAACATAACACAGCACAACGGGAACACACCACAGCACAACGGGAACACAACACAGTACAACGAGAACACAACACAGCACAACGGGAACACAGCACAACGGGAACACAACACAGTACAACGGTAACACAACACAGTACAACGATACCACAACACAGCACAACGGGAACACAACACAGTACAACGGGAACACACCACAGTACAACGGTAACACAACACAGCACAACGGTAATACAACACAGCACAACGGGAACACAACACAGTACAACAGTAACACAACATAGCACAACGGGAACACAACACAGTACAACGGTAACACAACACAGTACAACGGGATCACATCACAGTACAACGGTAACACAACACAGCACAACGGGAACACAACACAGTACAACGGGAACACAATACAGTACAACGGTAACACACCACAGCACAACGGAAACACAGCACACCGGGAACACAACACATCACAACGGGAACACAACACAGTTCAACGGGAACACAGCACAGCACAACGGGAACACATCACAACGGGAACACAACACATCACAACGGGAACACAACACATCACAACGGTAACATAACACAGCACAACGGGAACACAGCACAACGGGTACACAACACATCACAACGGGAACACAACGCAGCCCAACGGTAACACAACACAGCACAACGGTAACACAGCACAGCACAACGGTAACACAACACAGCATAACGGTAACACAACACAGCACAACGGTAACACAACACAGCACAACGGTAACACAACATAGCACAACGGTAACACACCACAGCACAACGGTAACATCACATCACAACGGGAACACAACACATCACAACGGGAACATATCACATCACAACGGGAACACAGCACAGTACAACGGGAACACAGCACAACGGGAACACAACACAGCACAACGGGAACACAGTACAACGGGAACACAACACAGCACAACGGGAACACAGCACAACGGGAACACAGCACAACGGGAACACAACACAGTACAACGGGAACACAGCACAGCACAACGGGAACACAGCACAGTACAACGGGAACACAACACAGCACAACGGGAACACAGCACAGTACAACGGGAACACAGCACAGTACAACAGTAACACAACATAGAACAACGGGAACACAACACAGTACAACGGTAACACACCACAGCACAACGGGAACACAACACAGTACAACGGTAACACACCACAGCACAACGGGAACACAACACAGTACAACGGTAACACACCACATCACAACGGGAACACAGCACAGTACAACGGGAACACAGCACAGTACAACAGTAACACAACATAGAACAACGGGAACACAACACAGTACAACGGGAACACACCACAGCACAACGGGAACACAACACAGTACAACGGTAACACACCACAGCACAACGGGAACACAACACAGTACAACGGTAACACACCACATCACAACGGGAACACATCACAGCACAACGGTAACACACCACAGCACAACGGGAACACATCACAGCACAACGGTAACACAACACAGCACAACGGTAGCACACCACAGCACAACGGGAACACATCACAGTATAACGGGAACACAACACAGTACAACGGGAACACAACACAGCACAACGGGAACACAACACAGTACAACGGGAACACAACACAGTACAACGGGAACTCAACACCACAACGGGAACACAACACAGTACAACGGTAACACACCACAGCACAACGGGAACACAGCACAGTACAACGGGAACACAGCACAGTACAACAGTAACACAACATAGAACAACGGGAACACAACACAGTACAACGGTAACACACCACAGCACAACGGGAACACAACACAATACAACGGTCACACACCACAGCACAACGGAAACACAGCACAGTACAACGGTAACACACCACACCACAACGGGAACACATCACAGCACAACGGTAACACAACACAGTACAACGGTAACACAGCACAACGGGAACACAACACACCACAACGGGAACACAACACAGTGCAACGGGAACACAACACAGCACAACGGGAACACACCACAGCACAGCGGGAACACAACACAGTACAACGAGAACACAACACAGCACAACGGGAACACAACACAGTACAACGGTAACACAACACAGTACAACGATAACAACACAGCACAACGGGAACACAACACAGTACAACGGGAACACACCACAGTACAACGGTAACACAACACAGCACAACGGTAATACAACACGGCACAACGGGAACACAACACAGTACAACAGTAACACAACATAACACAACGGGAACACGACACAGTCCAACGGTAACACAACACAGTACAACGGGAACACAGCACAGTACAACGGTAACACAACACAGCACAACGGGAACACAACACAGTACAACGGGAACACAATACAGTACAACGGTAACACACCACAGCACAACGGGAACACAGCACAACGGGAACATAACACATCACAACGGGAACACAACACAGTGCAACGGGTACACAACACAGCACAACGGGAACACAACACAACACAACGGGAACACATCACAACGGGAACACAACACATCACAACGGGAACACAACACATCACAACGGGAACACAACACATCACAACGGTAACACAACACAGCACAACGGGAACCCAGCACAACGGGAACACAACACATCACAACGGGAACACAACGCAGCCCAACGGTAACACAGCACAGCACAACGGTAACACAACACAGCACAACGGTAACACAACACAGCACAACGGTAACACAACACAGCACAACGGTAACACACCACAGCACAACGGTAACACATCACAGCACAACGGGAACACATCACAGTACAACGGGAACACATCACAACGGGAACACAACACAGCACAACGGGAACACAACACAGCACAATGGGAACACAGCACAACGGGAACACAACACAGCACAACGGGAACACAGCACAACGGGAACACAACACAACACAACGGGAACACAGCACAACGGGAACACAGCACAACGGGAACACAGCACAGTACAACGTGAACACAGCACAACGGGAACACATCACAGTACAACGGGAACACCGCACAGTACAACGGGAACACAACACAGCACAACGGGAACACAGCACAGTACAACGGGAACACAGCACAGTACAACAGTAACACAACATAGAACAACGGGAACACATCACAGTACAACGGTAACACACCACAGCACAACGGGAACACAACACAGTACAACGGTAACACACCACATCACAACGGGAACACAACACAGTACAACGGTAACACACCACAGCACAACGGGAACACAGCACAGTACAACGGGAACACAGCACAGTACAACAGTAACACAACATAGAACAACGGTAACACACCACATCACAACGGGAACACATCACAGTATAACGGGAACACAACACAGTACAACGGTAACACAACACAGCACAACGGGAACACAACACAGTACAACGGGAACACAACACAGTACAACGGGAACTCAACACCACAACGAGAACACAACACAGTACAACGGGAACACAACACAGCACAGCGCGACGCAGCATTGCAGACGACGTCAGCAGGCTGCCGCCCGACGTCAGCAGGCTGCCGCCCGACATCAGCAGGCTGCCGCCCGACGTCAGCAGGCTGCCGCCCGACGTTAGGAAGTGGGGCTCCGTTTGCCTGCGGTTCAGGACAGTTTGTCAAAGTTGAATTGAGTTGTTGTCGCAGCGGAATGGAGTCGAAGCTATGCAGCTGTGTAACGCGTAAACACGGTAATAGGCAGTCGGCGGTGTAGCCATTGGACATCCGTTTAGGACATAACGGATGGTGAGACAGGCCTTAAAGGCGGCCGCACACTGCGTCATTCGGCGCGCGATATCGCGGAAAAAAGCTGGTCCGGACGAGGTTTGTCTGTGCTGAACACCGCGGAACCGCGGAATGTCGCAGTGATATCGCGCGCCGAATGGCCCAGTGTGCGGCCGCCTTACGTTGCGGAGGTTGCTGTCGTTTGTTATGCTGAAAATCGCAGAGGAGTGTCTTGTCGATGAACCTGTGAAACGTCGCGTTCATATGCACTTGTATCCAGACAGAGGCGAGTCGTGGGGTCCGTCTTCGAATCAGGGACGCCGCAGTATGTCATGTCGCAATAACTCGCATGTATGATGTTCTTTTCTTGCATGTTCTAATTAAGTTACATTTTTGGGGTCCATCAATCCCATTGAAAGGTCTTCCCTTTGGGAAATCATGGACACGCACCTGTGACCGGGGTCGTGTACATGCATATGTAAGCGCTCATAACATTGATTGGATCACTCGTTAACAGAGGTGTGGAATGTCTGCATGGTCGATGATTTCCCAAGAACTATGCCGATGACGTGTTGAGCACTCATAGAAGAGGAAGTGCATAGCAAATGTGAGTTGAATGTCAGCTCGGCGGCTAGCACTCTTCGACTACCATTTACTGAATGATATATACCTGTGATGGCCCTCCATGTGGGGTGACCGCTGTTTGACTGCTGTATCGGCGCCGGTCGGCTGTACTGGCCGCGACTGACTGCCGGCGCTGACGAGCGGATGACGAGCGGCTGGCGGACGTCACCGGCCGGCGTCACCCGGCACTGACCCGCCATCAGCCGTATTTTCCGCGCTCTCCGCGTGCGTGGGAACTATATTGATTGCAGCAGAGGCCTTGACACCGCCCGGGGCCGGGGCCGGCAGCCGGCGCCCGGCAGGGCGGCGTCGCTGCGGCCGGCAGCACCGCTGAGGCTTCTCTGAGCCATGTTAGCCGAGCCGGCAGTGGCGGCGGCGGAGGATGGCCAGCGTCCTGGGGCTCGCCACGGAGACTCACTTCGCAGGCGCCAGTCCAGCATCGGCCAGTCGTCAAAATTCGTCAGTCCAGGTATTAGTGATAACATGTGATTATCGTATTATAGCTGGCAGCCACCAATGCAGTGTGGGTCACCTGGAACACAGGCTTCACTTTCAATACATGCAGGCTCGTCACATTAATACAGATATAAACTATTCACTACCAAGGCTCAGGACACCGTCTATACTTCACATTCGCCAAAAATGTCACGCAGATCTCATGCGGTTATGGCTGCAGCTAACGGCCATCAAGTTCATAACTCCGAACAACTGTGTTGAAAAACTCCAAAAGTCCTCCCAGTCAGGGATTGATCAAAAGCAAAAATTACATCGAGTGTTACAAGGAACAGTGGCTTCAACACTATACATATCCTTAGATGGAAATAGTCTCTTCCTGGAGCCGACAAGCAAATTACAAAAATCTGAGGTTCAAATAATGAGTTCATGCTGCCGCTCCAAGATCCAGTTAGTTCGGTTTCGGTATTTATTTTCGGAATTGTATGTGGGGTGGTCACGGTCGCTGAGCGACATGCCATAGTCGTGTTTAAACAAGCGATTCGATTTCAAATGGACGTACTAATAAAATAAATATTGCAAGTACCAAATGTCAGCCAGCTTGTATCCTGTTGTTGAAAAATTCAACCATCCACAATAAGCGAAATAATGAAATCTGAGACCAGGACTGACAGCCAGACATGTGCAGCGTGAATTGATTCCACTGAAACGAATTGCGGCTCTAAGAAGATCTGTAGAATATCCTACAATGGATCCAGGATCATAACATATCTCGCAAAATGCAAGTGGATATGGGTTGTTATCGGATGTCTCGATGAAATTGAACATAGATTTGGGATCCTACAGGATACTACAATATGATTTGACAGTAATATATAATGATGGAGTCTGACAATAGATGTAAGATCTCATGGGATCAATTGCAAATATATTATTAAATAACTGAAGTTCTCCAAATGTGGTTTCAGAAATGTCAGATAATTTTTATATATCCGGTAGATCTCGACACAATCTGAAGGTCAGATCTGGGTACGCAGCGGACGCTTCCTCGAAGTAGTGTTTCATATTTCCTATTCTAATGGATCTCTCGACAAAACATTGTTTAAGATTTAGGATCCCCGTAGATTGGTTTACAAATTAAAGCTGTTCCAAGTTTTCAGGGAATCCGGGATCCGTATTCCAAGGATCGGATCTAGAGTCCCGTTTATGGGATCCACGTTGATACCTGCTACCAGCTCTGTATCCTGGGTAGATAACACAGCACCAGTATCAGAGCAGGAAAATGTAGGTAAAATGTCTAGCTGGGTGCATTGAGGGTGCCTACATGAAGGTCAGGAAAGAAAGATTTAATTTAAATCCTGTTCCAAGGAATTCAAACGCCTTTGTATTGTTAATTATCAACCGTCGTTAACGTCCTTAAATCTGTTGTCCCTATGCTAACTTGTTAACTGGAAAAATGTCGCGAAAATCAATAACTTGTTCAAGAAGGGTTGATTCCGAAGGCAAAAACTTATTAGCTCGTCATAAAGGCTGGTAGCACTGGCATGGTCAGACGAAGATCGTCTACCGTACAGTGCTCTCTACCCATTCCTTCCGAATGGTGAACAACTGGTAGGTCTTCGAACTACTGCGGTGCGATCCATCAATAAAATATTGCTGCTGAGCTCACCGCTAACCAGTCGTACTGCAACACAGCTTGCCTATCCCTTGCCTATCCCTTGCCTATCCCTTGCATATCCCTTGCCTATCCCAAACACTGGCGGATCCAGCCTCTCTTCGTGGGGGGGATCTTTTTGTGGCAAAAAGGTACCACCATTTTTTTGTCCGCGGATTTGAGCCGGTCACCTTATTTTGGTATTCGAGATTAAGAAATTCACTTTTTTTAAAAAATTGATTTTGTTGATTTTTTTCCCGAAAAAAAAATATTTTTGGTAATAAAAACACAAAATTTCGACAATCCGAGATAGCCATCTTGAAGAGAATGTCATTTCCTTCCTTTTGACGTTTTTGTTTTGCAATTTGCTTCACAACACTATTTTCTACGATTGTTCAAACATTTATCGTTTTTACACCAAAAATGGCATGACATGACGTCATTAAAACGTCATTATCTCCCAAAATACTACAGCAATGTCATTGGAATTTGGTGAGAAGGCGTATAATTGATGCAGCATAAGGTACTGAACGTTTGATGTTGATATATATATATAGCATAGTTTCCAAGTTATTGAGACAATCCAGGAGGGGGCAGATTCTGCCCCATCCCCCCCCCCCGCGGGGCGTGGGTTAAGTGCCACCGGGCTGCTTGAATTGCATCAGGTGCGCTGTTTTGTCTATCATTGAAAGAAAGGGATACATATAAACTTCAAATTCAATCACTCGAGAAAACAAAAACTTCCGTTTTCATAAAGTTTTCTCCTAAGATCATTGTTTTTCACATTCAGTGCAGGGAACGCGCGGGGGTCATACTTGTATTGAATGCTCCTTCCAGATTCCTGTTGGGGGAGGCATTTCCCCCTGATGCCCCCCCCGGATCCGCCAGTGCCAGCAATTACCGTCAAGGAGAGCCTCTGCCAGACACTTAATGGTATTAATTTTCCCATTTTCCAAATTTGTATAAGCAATCGCGAAAGTTGTCATGCAGCGAAGCGGCGCGAAATTTTCTGTTTTCTGACTGGATAGCTGGATTTTGACTGCTGCAAAGGCAATTTTTATGATTTTACGATAAATCGGGAACGCGCGGGGGGGGGGGGGAATACTTGTATTGAATACCCCCCCCCCCCCGATTCCTGTGGAGAGGGGGCATTTGCCCCAGATGCCCATTGCCCCCCCCCCCCCTGGATCCGCCAGTGATCCCAAATGTCGTGCGCTACAGTCTACCACTTCCAGATGCACAGATGCACTGTGGTGCAGTTCTCTTCGCGAATGCACTCAGTGGTACTCAGAATTAAGGGTATGGTTACCCCCCTTTTGACGACTTGAATGGTATCCCCCCCCCCATCCCCCATCTCTCCCATTGTTCAGGCCGCAATCATTGGCATTAAGCTATGCGGTACAGCATAACTTCAGGCGTTTACTACTAGCGCCATCTATGGATAGCAATATAAGTTGATGTGTGAAGTGATGTTGCCCTTAGCCTGAAGCGTCGTTCTCGGCATGAATAGCATAGTTGCCCCTCTGACTACCAGAATGACTACTCCGTAGTCCTTGCCCCGACTGAGATTTACAGTACATATATTTTACTGCAAAGAGGATGCTGCATACATTTTCTTCCAACGCGTTAGCTCTACCGCAAAGGCGGTTAAAGGAAATAGTTCACCTTCAACGTTAGTTTTAAACTGATATAGCAGTTTTGTAGCCCGTGTTGGGAAACCCCTATCTGCAAGTTTTCTTGACTGGAAAGACTCTCCAGCCGAATATATTTGATTTTGTTGGCGAAGGGAATGCGGTGCTGGCGAAAGAATGTGGTGCTGGATCTAGCCCGGACAGAGGCTATGTCATCAGCCAATCAATCAGCTTGCAGCTCGTGCTAGTAAGCGAACCGCCGGCCGGCACATATCTAATGCGAGTCTATCCTTACGCGACTACTTTCGAATCTGATTGGCTGAACCATTTTTACATGTTTCTGGTCAAAATGTATTTGTTTCTATGTTTCATGTTTTGTTTTGTATTAATATTTCTAGTAAAGATTGCTGTGTTGTTCTCCTATCATGTATATTTTAATTTGTACTGTGCCCTGCTGTCACACTCGTGCTCATCATGCTCGTGTCTTTCATGTAAAATACGGATATATTTTGTTTACATTCGCGTGACGTCAGGACTCAGAGAGTATGCATATAGTTTTGATAAACAATAATAATGTACGGCCTTCTGTCCTGAATCGGCGCGATATAAGGCCATTTTTGACAATATAAAAATAAATTGTATTGAAAAATATAATCAAATCGTGTTTGGGAAAAATTTCCAAGGTGAACTATTTCCTTTAACACGCGCCCTGGAGGGCCTCTAATAATTACACGCCCTGGAGGGGGGACGGATTTCGCCCCCCCCCCTATGATCTCGAAAACCATGCAACGTAGCGACAAGCCGGAAACGCCGTTAGATAGCTCGAGACAAGCTCTTTCGAAAGTATTTCGTTATTTTTTTCAGGTCAATATTGAGGTCACCAGAGGTCATCAAGGGTCAGATTTTCAAGTTTTCAAGACTTCGGTTCGAACATCCCCAAATATCTCGGGAACTATGATAGTTAGCAGCAAACGGAAAATAGCAATCGAAAGTCATTGAAAAATGCAATCGACATAGGTGTCCTCATATTTGAGCTCAGGTCAATAGTTTAGGCTCCAGAGGTCATCGAATGTCAAAAAGGTGATTTTGTTTTCAAAACTGTTTTCCCCAAATAACCTTTTACGTAATAAAGATAAATCAATAATGTTTACGCCATCGCGTGTGTCGTGTCAAGGCGCTTCGAATCATATTCATGGTGACCGGGTTAGGTCAACTGAGAAATCTGACCTCAGATCAAGGTCAAATGGTGACCCAAGTTGGTCATGTTGCATATTGGGAGACGTGTCTCGACGAGACAAACATATTGGTACCGTTTTCTCTTCTCTATCTTCATTATGTCGATAGTTATTGATAAAATCGTGTTGGCGGTCACAAAATTGACCTGACCTTAGGTCACCGATATTAGAAATATGAGATAAACAAATTGTTGGTATCTATGACCTTATGAAGTCCTGCAAGATTGAAACCGATCGGCGTAAAACTGTAGCTGTGGTACTACTGCAAACGTTTTGGAGTTGAGGTCATCACGCGACCTGGTCTGGTGACCTGACCTGAGATGACCTGAGGCCAAGAATTTTACATAATGCGGGAAGTTCATTTCTAAACAGGTATACAAAAAACGCCCCCCCCCCCTCCAGGGCGCGTGTTAAGCATCATTTTGGATTTGTTGGTTTCGAAGCTCTTTTGGATAATACGGTACCAGTGGTCTCCTTCAATAGGAACAGAAACTGTATCGGATAGATGGATGTGTAATGTGCATACTCATTGCCCGCCATCATGAAATCAAATCAGCTATGATTTCTTACTTAGCTCAATCGCTCAATCAATCGTTCAATCAATCGTTCAATCGCCGTTACCCCGCCTGAAGGTTCCATTGCCCCAAGTGGGGTAATTACCCCCTATTTGAGAACCACTGCACTACAACAACGTAACGGTGTTATCAATATCGTAACTGTTGTAGCATTATTCAAGTTAAGGGAGGATGCACTACCGTACGCTGTAGTAATGCCCGATTTCCTACCACACGAGTCATTAAGTGTCGTTAATTTATGTTACATCTACTGGATTGCAGTTCAATTTGCTCGTTGTCGGCACAACTGGCGCAATTGCGTGGAATGATAAGGTATGAAGATCATAGTCTGTTACTCCTTTTGTGTTTTTAATACTGTTCTTTGGTTTAATCTGTTCAAAGATAAAATTGAACTACAGTTTGCGGTTTTTGAGACTAAGATTATAACTCGCAGTTTATTGTTTAACCTAACCTACGGATTCAGGCGGGATCACTAACCAAGATCTCCATTTTAGAATGTGTTATGAAGCTGACGGTATCCTTTTGACGTTTAATCCGTGATCCAGATGTGCGCGATAACGCTGAATACTTAAACCTTACTTAGAAGAAGAAAACTTGATTAGTACGTGTATGCTATGGTCTTTAGACGACAGAATAGGAAGACACGGTTCAAATGCCTTAAGTTAACTTGCCGGTGGTAAAGTTATTTTAAGTTAAGTACCTAGATAAAATGTATTTAGTTGAAACTTAACATAGAACAACTATGTATGTTTTACGAAGTTAATGTTTTGACTATTTATAATCATAAGTATTGTTAGGTTATATTTATTGCATGTCTTTGCGCTGAAACTCGCCATGGAGTATCTGGGGGAAAATGCATTTACATTCTTATCGTAATCCACTGCCAATTTCCTGATATCTATTGATCGGTCATAAACATGACATTTCTGCGATTTGAGATGAGTTGTTCATTCAAGTGGTCACGCCCTGTCGATTGAACCGAGCTGTGGTCAGCTGCCGGCCGGCGGTGGCGCGTCGCATGCCCCGAGGCGATTCTGCCGCGGCCGGCGGCGCTGCGGCGGTAAATTACCCTCCGGCGATCGTGCCCCGCGGCGATTTTCCGGTGTGTTGCGCTGCGCTGCGCTGCGTGTTGGACGCTGGCCGCCGCCGCCTCGCCCCGCCCCGCTCCGCCCGTCCAGTGTCGGTGGCAAGGGCCCGTAGATAGCCGCTTGGCAGCAGTCGGGGCTTATGGTCACATTCAACACAAACTTTCCGTAGTTAATTAAGATCGCTTTGATTTAATTAAGATCAGGAAATGCGTCAATTTCCGCCCAGTGGCAGTGTGTTTTGGCGCCGGCGCTGGGGGGGGGGGGCTGGGGGGGGGGGGTAAAGTTTTGACCGGCATGGTCCGATGTCCCCTGGACCAGCCGCTACAGCCGCTACTGACACTGATAGCATGTAGGCTGACGGAGGAGCGAGTCCAACCACGCAGACATGCCGACAAAGGTTAACCGCTCCGTCTTGGCGTTGTCATCAGTGGCGACGGATGCGGCGGATCCTTCGCGGGCCCGTCAGCCGCGACCTGTTGTCGGGAGGGCCGGTTACGGATGACCTTTCGGCCGGGGCCGCGTGAGTGATGCCCGCGGCTCGGTGACGTGTGACGGCTCGGTCGGTCCGTGCGGCTCGGTGACCACGTGTCCGCTGCGCTGCTGCCGCCGGCCTCCGTCACTCCGCCGTCCTCCGTCACTCCTCCGGCCTTCGTCACTCCGCCGGCATCCGGCAGGCTCCTCCTGTCGCCGACTGCGTGATCTCACTTTTTCTACCTTGCCATTTTTTTAAATGTCAGAAATTCTGCTTCATAATGTTGTTTTATTATTCCCTTGAAGGATTCTAGACGTAACTGAGATAATATATCGCTTTGCCCTAATTTACATCTTACTATATGTTGCTTTTCCATCGCCCTACAGGAGCTTTTTCACCTTCGCCCTACGGGGGGGGGGGGGGGGCTGACAGGCCCCATGTTGCCTGTCATGAGAAGAATCTAACAGTATGCGATCTTTAGGTTTCAGGTCAACGGGTGACCATCCAGGTCAAGTGAATGACCTCGGATCGACCACGTCCAGAACAGCGATTTTGCTCTGTCAGAAAACCTCAAAATTATAAATTGGTAAATGTAAATAAAAAGGCATGTTCCTAGACCAGTTTTGTCTCAGAAATACAGAAAAGGTAATTATTTGTTCGTATCTTGTAAAAAAGTCCCAAAAAGTTATTACAAAAATGACGTCATGAGTTTCTTACACTTAGGGAGGCATCACTCAGTCAAAATAGAGATATTGCTTTGAAATTGGGTTTGGGTATTGTCCATACTCAGTTCTCCCACATATATTCCGGTTTTTCTAACATCTTTAACAATTTTGATTTTGTGGTGATTTTTCCCCAAAAAAAGTTGTTTTCTTTCTTTTAGAGGTAAAAAAAATGGAAATCCCAGATTGCCATTTCAAAGAAAATGTCATTTTGTTACTTTGGTGAGTTTTGTTTGCAATTTGCTTCACAACTCTGTTTTCTACGATTTTCCAAATATTTATCGTTTTGCACCAACATGACGTCATGAAAACATGAATATCTCCCAAACTATTTGACCAATTTCAATTATTTGTTTACAACATACGTAGCATTGTTGTAAACTCAGCTAAAAAAAACATTTCAGCACGATACGCCACATGTGTAAGAAGTTATTCAAGAAAACCTCAGGGGGAGGCCTGTCAGCCACCCCCTGAGGTGGCTTTAACCCCCCCCCCCCGTAGAGCGAGGGTTAAGTAACAACATTATTAAATTTACGACAGGAGGCCTGGTATGGCCTGGGGACAGGAGACCTGGGATGACAAGCAAGATATTTTCACGAGACATACAATTTTCAGATAATTAAAAAGTGTGCTTTAATTAACTCATTGTTAGCTCCCAGAGAGGTGTCACGTCTTCGCAGTCGCAGAAGAAATGTTGCAAGATGTCGACACAAAAACAATTGAGACATGGCGGGCTACCCGTAATGCCCCTGGTACATCGGAATTTTCTAGTGGGAATGTATCGGTGAACAATTCTGAAGTGAAGCGACTGAATCCTGGTAGAATTGGTGCATTTATACGGGACAAGATGTATGTTACGCCAGCTGTGAACGTTGACGCCTTCTGCTGCCCATTTTATTTCGGCTGTGGGTTGATGTCTAACGACAAGTCGTTTATAATAATGTTGACTTTTTACATATTTCAAAGACATTCGGGTGGATTCGGTAACGGAGAAGAAAGGCTCCTCCCTATCTTCGCCTCCAACTGTACAGTTGGGACTTCTGTAAACCAACTCTTTCCAATCCCTGGGAATCGCACTCGTTAACCCTATTCCCTGCGGGCGGCCAAAATTACGTTAACCTGCGGAGGGGTCGGATTCTGCCCCCCCCCCCCCCGAGATCTCGAGAACCGCTCGGTCGATTTCGATGGGGGAAAACGCCATTCGATTCGTCATGACAATATCTTTCTTTTAGGGGCCCGAAATATATTTTCTGTTTAAAAATGGGGGCGAGGGGGCAAAAACCCGAGAATTTGGGGTGTTTTTTGAAAGATCATTGCGGCCATGTGGTTTGGCCGATTTACATGCCCAAAACGTTTTTGAGCTTCAAATGTACCGATCTTTAATATACAAAAAGATAAATACAAAAATCAAAAATCATAGGCGTAGTCAGAGGATGTAAAATGGGGGTGGGGGCATTTTCTGATAACAAATTTGTGCTGTTCGTGATTGTTTGGGACGACATGAACGTCACATGTGGGCATTACTTGCTGTAATTTGTTAAATGTAATATATTGCGCATATGCAGATCCAGAAAAACAATGTGGGGGGGGGGGGGGGGGGCACCATGCGAGTAACGCTTTTACCATCTTACTAATTTGAAGTTGGACCTAATTTGAGGTATGGAATCGCCTCCCCTTTGTTTGTACCTGAGTGCGCCTCTGCCAACAAACATGTATAATCTCAGTATGTATGATGCATATTGCATTTTCTGACGCAATATATATATATATATATATATATATATATATATATATATATATATATATATATATATATATATATATATATATATATATATATATATATATATATATATATATATATATATATATATATATATATATATATATATATATATATATATATATATATATATATATATATATATATATATATATATATATATATATATATATATATATATATATATATATATATATATATATATATATATATATATATATATATATATATATATATATATATATATATATATATATATATATATATATATATATATATATATATATATATATATATATATATATATATATATATATATATATATATATATATATATATATATATATATATATATATATATATATATATATATATATATATATATATATATATATATATATATATATATATATATATATATATATATATATATATATATATATATATCTATATATCTATATATATATATATATATATATCTATATATCTATATATCTATATATCTATATATCTATTTATCTATATATCTATATATCTATATATCTATATATCTATATATCTATATATATATATATATATATATATATATATATATATATATCTATATATATCTATATATATCTATATATATATCTATATATATCTATATCTATATCTATATATATATATATATATATATATATATATATATATATATATATATATATATATATATATATATATATATATATATATATATATATATATATATATATATATATATATATATATATATATATATAACATCCGCAACAAGTCTTAAGACTTTCGCCAATGTACCGACCTTTTAAAAACCCTGTTTGGCTTAGATTAATGAATTTGTCTATAACCATTTCGAGCCGAATCGCTATTACTTTCGCTACTAATGTATATAATACATCTAATAAATATATTGGTCTTTTATTTTCCAGTCTTCTCTGGTCATCTTTGTTTTTAATGAGTGTCAGACACCCCTTCGATGTGTAATAAACTATTTGCAATTTTCCATTGCCCTTGCTTCGTTGATATATTATATTACTATGGCTCCAAGATCGTCCTAAAAGAAGGCAACAAATTCGGCAGAAAATCCTGATATCCCCGAGGCCTTATTCCGTGCCATTTTTTATTTCTTCGCATGCTGCTTTTCTGTTTCGGACAAACGAGGAGCGTTACTGCCCGGGGCAAAACGCTTAAACTTGCAAAACGTTTAAGTTTATGTGCCTCGACGCGTAAAATTTGTCATACTAATCGGAACATTCTTTTAAGATCGGTTTATTGCCCCTTACGATGGACCCGTCGTCCTTTTTAATTGCTGTGATCGTCTTTTGAGCCGTTTTCTGCTGTGCCATTCTAAGATAGTACTTAGTGGATTTTTCCTCCTTCCATCCATACTGACTGTGATGCGAGAATGGCAGCTTTTCCTCTATTCAATTTTATCTAATCTCGCCTTTGGCGGCTCCTGTCATACTCATCCTTTACTGGATCGCTAGATGATTGTGCCAATTCTGCGTCCAGTTCGCTTACTTTATTGTACATACTTTATTTATATATTATTATACATACTGTATTTATTATTCGCTTACTTTATCGTACTTTATTGTGTAAAAGGTTATCTTGCAGTCGAAGTTCGCGCGCTAATGTTTTACTGCGCTTAATTGCAATTACTCTGCGAGAGCCTGCGGGATCTCGCCGAGCCGACTCGGCTGACCCGGATGCTGCACGGAAGATCCGTCATCAGTGACCACCCCGGAGAACAGCTACAGCCGCTATCGCCGCATATTAGCCCATAATAGCGCGCAGTGTAGCGACCGAGCCGCTAATTCCGCCGCCGACCCGCCCCGCCTCGCCTCGCGCGCCGAGTCGACGACGACGGGATTTTTTGCCGAGTTATCGTGTATCGACCGGCGCTGGTGCGAGCTGGCGCAGCTCGGCAGCTCGGCAGCTCGGCAGCTCGGCAGCTCGGCAGCTCGGCCGGCAACAGACGCCGCAGTCAAGCCGCGCCGACAAACAGCCGTTACGGCCGTACGCGTTAGCGAGACCCGGCCAACTTCAGGCCCATCAGTCTTCCAGCATGTTCAAGCTTTAAGCAACTCTGACGGATGCCGAAACTTAACACATTTGCTAATGTGGAGATGCAAATGTGTTAAGTTTCGATCATCGATCAGCCGTTGCCTAAGTTGACATGCTGGTAGACTGATGGCTTCACCAGTTGCCAGCGGCATCATCGCTTAACGCGTACGGCTACCGTTAAGGCTCTGTCTTGTCAGCCGCGCGGCGCCTGCACTGCGGCTCGTCTGTGCCGGCCGAGCCATCAGCCGCGGAGAGCTGCCGGCACTTGTGGTCCGACCTACATGCTGTGACGGTGTACTCGGCGTTACTCGATCTGGCCGGTGCGCTCCGGGCCGCCACCCGCCGGCTGTTTGGTCAGCCGCCGATAAGTGCAGGCATTAGGCGGAGATTCTGTACGAGACGGAGGCCTCGACGGGACGAGACAGACAGACAGACAGACAGACAGACAGACAGACAGACAGACAGACAGACAGACAGACAGACAGACAGACAGACAGACAGACAGACAGACAGACAGACAGACAGACAGACAGACAGACAGACAGACAGACAGACAGGCAGACAGGCAGACAGGCAGACAGGCAGACAGGCAGACAGGCAGACAGGCAGACAGGCAGACAGGCAGACAGGCAGACAGGCAGACAGGCAGACAGGCAGACAGGCAGACAGGCAGACAGGCAGACAGGCAGACAGGCAGACAGGCAGACAGGCAGACAGGCAGACAGGCAGACAGGCAGACAGGCAGACAGGCAGACAGGCAGACAGGCAGACAGGCAGACAGGCAGGCAGGCAGACAGGCAGACAGGCAGACAGGCAGACAGGCAGACAGGCAGACAGGCAGACAGGCAGACAGGCAGACAGGCAGACAGGCAGACAGGCAGACAGGCAGACAGGCAGACAGACAGACAGACAGACAGACAGACAGACAGACAGACAGACAAGCATGCACAGGCGCACATACGCACGCCCACCGCAGGCACGTACGCTCGCACGTGCGCATACACGCACGCACGCACGCACACACTCACGCACGCACGCACACGTACGCATGCACGCACGAGCACACGCTCTTGCACGCATTATGCACGTGCAGACACATACACTCACGCATACACTCAAATAAAAGCGCAAGGACGCAAGCTCATAAGTCTAGATAGCTGTCCATATGTTACAGTTAAAGTAAGAAATCAGTTAAGTTGCAACGTAACTAGTTATTTTGCAAAATAACTAAACAGTCAGTTAGGTTGCAACGTAACTAGTTATTTTGCAAAACAACTGACTAATCAGTTAGTTTGCAAAATAACTAGTTACGTTGCAGCCTAACTAGTTAAAGGGGCACTCCCACCTTAACATTAGTTTTGAGTTGAGATAGCCATGTTGTTGGATTTGCATTGAAATTAAGTAGGGTAGCAGTTCAAACAACCACATAGGTCTAATTAAAAAAAAAATTCGAGCTTGGTCTTGGACAATTGTAACGAATAAACCCCACGATTGTAACGAATAAACCCCACGTGTATTTGAATAGGGGTATAAAGCCGATGACGTCACCTCTCTTTACCAAATGGTGATGATAGTCGACTTGTTTTAAGGTTAGACTTGGAGATATTTGCGCGTTTCAAATGGTTTGGTAACTGTTTTTTTAAATTCAAAGCGCCAGAATTGTCTCGAAATAATTGTGCCATACTTTGGCAGCGTAAAGGATTTCTGTATAGCTTTCTAGAGCTCAATATGACGTCATCAACCCAAATATTAAAACTTTTTTTTAATGAAATTGAACACTGTTTGCGAGAAACAAATGTCATAATCGAGTTCGGCATCAATTATTTCATATTTTGCACCACAAGCGACGTACATTTGACAACTTAAGGGAAGGTGGGAGTGTCCCTTTAATTTGCGGAGTTGACGATGCATGTGGCGTAATTATTCATAGCTCAGCACCTTGGCAATTAGGTTTTTGACCATCTGTGCGAACGCTCTGCCCGATTCATTCTTAATTTTCTGCCAGTTCCGATGCATTCGTTATTTTCACCTCTCAAGTTGGCGTACGCAGGCTACGACCCGCCCCCGGCGCTGTCCGAATGCGAGGTCGGGTCAAGTCTGACGGAGCGCCGGTCAGTCATGGACGAGGCTTCGTGGCGTCGCGCGGTTGTGCTGAAGCGCTGTGCTGGTTTTGGTGGCGTGCGACTGTGGAGGGGAAGATGCCGCGAAAATTTTCGATGAAAGATTCCAAGAGTGGGCCAGTGAGCAGAAGGGGCAAACAATTGTGCTGTTGACGACACGGAGCATACAAACATAGTTGATTTCTTGATTCGTCACGTGGAAGGCAAAGTGCAGGCGTCACCATCTAAACAGAGAAGATGGCTCGCAACCTTATCAGTGATTGATTACGGCGTCACCCAGAAATTGATGAGAAAAGGAACGGAGTTGGAAGTAGTGAAGACCTCAGAACTTTTTGACAAAGTTCATGACGCGCACATAACAGGAGTAGAGATAAAAAGCAGGTGTGGTAGCCGGTAGGGATACAATGCAGTCAGAACTTGTCAATAAATATAACATTGGCCAAAAAAGTAATCAACGTCTTCCTCGGAAACTTATCTGAAGATCTCTGCTCTCGGGCGCAAGTGGACCTAATTTCGTTTAAAAGCGAGAAAGACTCGTTTCGTTTGAAAGGAGAAAGTATGCCTACATCTACCCTCGCCAGTGCAGGGAGGTGTATGCCACCCCCTCGGTTTTTCGAGAATAGCTCGCATATTTATCAATTGATTGCGATGCAACTTTCATTACCATATTGTTGAGCAATTTGACACATAGCCTGGAAATGTAAACTTCTACCCCCCATGACCCATGACCAATGACCTGTTTCTCAAGGTCATGTCAGGCGCAACTGGCGTCCAGTAGTATTCATGCTGGTAACTTGTGCAGTTTCCGATTGTGTGTTGTTCAAGAGCATATACACAGGTGTTATCAGGTGACATTTATGGTTTCCATTGAGATCGTGACCTCGGTTGACGTTTTCAGAGGTCACTGAACTCTAATGACCTGAGATGACGTTTTTGGCCTCTGGCAGTTTGTAAGACATTTTGAGATGCTGATTTTAAATTTGGCATCCATTTTACATAATTATATATTCCACTGGGGTCATGCTCTTTCACAGGACAACCGAGGTCACTGACAGTGACCTCCGATGACCTGAGTTGACTTCTTTTATTCTGGTAGTTTCTGTGACATTTTGTGACGCTGTTTTCAAATTTGACACCCATTTTGCATAATTATATGTTCATTCACGATTTTAGCTCGATTATAATTCAATCTCTGCGCATGCACGATTTTGATGACATCCGCGTCATTGACATGACCTGAGGTCATCTAATGACCCAGACCCTTAAAATCGGATATCAACGGCTTCCTCTCATCATAAGCAACACGCCCGTGTTTTAATCGAAGCCCTAGCTCAATTAGGGGTGTCGGGTGCCGTACACCCCCCCCCCCTCCCTCCTGCACGGTCACGTATAGGTATCGGACGCTGTACTGGCGAGGGTTAAATTATCAAAATTACTTGACGAAATTCGTCACCGTCAGAGACTTAAGTAAAGGGAGTCATGTGCCCCCTGAACACTAAGAGTTCTAAAAGCAATCAACGACGGCAGAGTTGGTTTCAGCGACCAAAACAAACTATTAAACAGGCTTATGAACCGAGGAAAATGATTAGATACGTCCGGGCGATGTGGCCTAATAATAACGCGATAGGGAAAAAAGTGTTAAAATGGAAAGGCACTAACCGAACGAATTTGCAAAAACGGAATAAGAGTTCTACGTAAATGGAAAAGTGGTTCTGATCGGCAATGGAATGGGGGGAGCAAGTCAGCAAGTAAATTTGCATTCCACCCAAAAAACACTATCTGAATATTGCAGGCATTCCGAAAGTGCAGAAAATATAAACCAAGTGGTAGGGTAGGCTACTTCTTCAGCGCACTTAGATGTCCACGCTCGGAGTGTTCACACAAATGTCTGAGCTCTGCACTACTTCCAATGCCATTACTTTTCTCACCAATTTCTGGGTGACGCCGTAATCAATCACTGATAAGGTTGCGAGCCATCTTCTCTGTTTAGATGGTGACGCCTGCACTTTGCCTTCCACGTGACGAATCAAGAAATCAACTATGTTTGTATGCTCCGCGTCGTCAACAGCACAATTGTTTGCCCTTTCTGCTCACTGGCCCACTCTTGGAATCTTTCATCGAAAATTTATCGCGACATCTTCCCCTCCACAGTCGCACGCCACCAAAACC
>JAXIVJ010001607.1:22500-85000 GCA_036785665.1 Chirona hameri | reverse complement strand
AGGGCAGGTCTGGTGTTGTCGCGCTGTCAAGGTCGGATATGGTGCTGTCGCGCTGTCAAGGTCGGATATGGTGCTGTCGCGCTGTCAAGGACAGGTCTGGTGCTGTCGCGCTGTCAAGGACAGGTCTGGTGCTGTCACGCTGTCAAGGTCGGATATGGTGCTGTCGCGCTGTCAAGGGCAGGTCTGGTGCTGTCGCGCTGTCAAGGACAGGTCTGGTGCTGTCGCGCTGTCAAGGTCGGATATGGTGCTGTCGCGCTGTCAAGGGCAGGTCTGGTGCTGTCGCGCTGTCAAGGTCGGATATGGTGCTGTCGCGCTGTCAAGGTCGGATATGGTGCTGTCGCGCTGTCAAGGGCAGGTCTGGTGCTGTCGCGCTGTCAAGGTCGGATATGGTGCTGTCGCGCTGTCAACGGCAGGTCTGGTGCTGTCGCGCTGTCAATGTCGGATATGGTGCTGTCGCGCTGTCAAGGTCGGATATGGTGCTGTCGCGCTGTCAAGGGCAGGTCTGGTGCTGTCGCGCTGTCAAGGACAGGTCTGGTGCTGTCGCGCTGTCAAGGTCGGATATGGTGCTGTCGCGCTGTCAAGGGCAGGTCTGGTGCTGTCGCGCTGTCAAGGTCGGATATGGTGCTGTCGCGCTGGCAAGGGCAGGTCTGGTGCTGTCGCGCTGTCAAGGACAGGTCTGGTGCTGTCGCGCTGTCAAGGTCGGATATGGTGCTGTCGCGCTGTCAAGGGCAGGTCTGGTGCTGTCGCGCTGTCAAGGTCGGATATGGTGCTGTCGCGCTGTCAAGGGCAGGTCTGGTGCTGTCGCGCTGTCAAGGTCGGATATGGTGCTGTCGCGCTGTCAAGGTCGGATATGGTGCTGTCGCGCTGTCAAGGGCAGGTCTGGTGCTGTCGCGCTGTCAAGGACAGGTCTGGTGCTGTCGCGCTGTCAAGGTCGGATATGGTGCTGTCACGCTGTCAAGGGCAGGTCTGGTGCTGTCGCGCTGTCAAGGTCGGATATGGTGCTGTCGCGCTGTCAAGGACAGGTCTGGTGCTGTCGCGCTGTCAAGGACAGATCTGGTGCTGTCGCGCTGTCAAGGGCAGGTCTGGTGCTGTCGCGCTGTCAAGGTCGGATATGGTGCTGTCGCGCTGTCAAGGGCAGGTCTGGTGCTGTCGCGCTGTCAAGGTCGGATATGGTGCTGTCGCGCTGTCAAGGACAGGTCTGGTGCTGTCGCGCTGTCAAGGTCGGATATGGTGCTGTCACGCTGTCAAGGGCAGGTCTGGTGCTGTCGCGCTGTCAAGGGCAGGTCTGGTGCTGTCGCGCTGTCAAGGTCGGATATGGTGATGTCACGCTGTCAAGGGCAGGTCTGGTGCTGTCGCGCTGTCAAGGACAGGTCTGGTGCTGTCGCGCTGTCAAGGGCAGGTCTGGTGCTGTCGCGCTGTCAAGGTCGGATATAGTGCTGTCGCGCTGTCAAGGACAGGTCTGGTGCTGTCGCGCTGTCAAGGACAGGTCTGGTGCAGTCGCGCTGTCAAGGGCAGGTCTGGTGCTGTCGCGCTGTCAAGGTCGGATATGGTGATGTCACGCTGTCAAGGGCAGGTCTGGTGCTGTCGCGCTGTCAAGGTCGGATATGGTGCTGTCGCGCTGTCAAGGACAGGTCTGGTGCTGTCGCGCTGTCAAGGACAGGTCTGGTGCAGTCGCGCTGTCAAGGGCAGGTCTGGTGCTGTCGCGCTGTCAAGGTCGGATATGGTGCTGTCGCGCTGTCAAGGGCAGGTCTGGTGCTGTCGCGCTGTCAAGGTCGGATATGGTGCTGTCGCGCTGTCAAGGACAGGTCTGGTGCTGTCGCGCTGTCAAGGACAGGTCTGGTGCTGTCGCGCTGTCAAGGGCAGGTCTGGTGCTGTCGCGCTGTCAAGGTCGGATATGGTGCTGTCGCGCTGTCAAGGACAGGTCTGGTGCTGTCGCGCTGTCAAGGACAGGTCTGGTGCTGTCGCGCTGTCAAGGGCAGGTCTGGTGCTGTCGCGCTGTCAAGGTCGGATATGGTGCTGTCGCGCTGTCAAGGACAGGTCTGGTGCTGTCGCGCTGTCAAGGGCAGGTCTGGTGCTGTCGCGCTGTCAAGGTCGGATATGGTGCTGTCGCGCTGTCAAGGACAGGTCTGGTGCTGTCGCGCTGTCAAGGGCAGGTCTGGTGCTGTCGCGCTGTCAAGGTCGGATATGGTGCTGTCGCGCTGTCAAGGGCAGGTCTGGTGCTGTCGCGCTGTCAAGGACAGGTCTGGTGCTGTCGCGCTGTCAAGGTCGGATATGGTGCTGTCACGCTGTCAAGGGCAGGTCTGGTGCTGTCGCGCTGTCAAGGGCAGGTCTGGTGCTGTCGCGCTGTCAAGGTCGGATATGGTGATGTCACGCTGTCAAGGGCAGGTCTGGTGCTGTCGCGCTGTCAAGGTCGGATATGGTGCTGTCGCGCTGTCAAGGGCAGGTCTGGTGCTGTCGCGCTGTCAAGGTCGGATATGGTGCTGTCGCGCTGTCAAGGGCAGGTCTGGTGCTGTCGCGCTGTCAAGGTCGGATATGGTGCTGTCGCGCTGTCAAGGGCAGATCCGGTGCTGTCGCGCTGTCAAGGTCGGATATGGTGCTGTCGCGCTGTCAAGGGCAGGTCTGGTGCTGTCGCGCTGTCAAGGTCGGATATGGTGCTGTTGCGCTGTCAAGGTCAGATATGGTGCTGTCGCGCTGTCAAGGACAGGTCTGGTGCTGTCGCGCTGTCAAGGACAGGTCTGGTGCTGTCGCGCTGTCAAGGTCGGATATGGTGCTGTCGCGCTGTCAAGGGCAGGTCTGGTGCTGTCGCGCTGTCAAGGTCGGATATGGTGCTGTCGCGCTGTCAAGGTCGGATATGGTGCTGTCGCGCTGTCAAGGACAGGTCTGGTGCTGTCGCGCTGTCAAGGACAGGTCTGGTGCTGTCACGCTGTCAAGGTCGGATATGGTGCTGTCGCGCTGTCAAGGGCAGGTCTGGTGCTGTCGCGCTGTCAAGGACAGGTCTGGTGCTGTCGCGCTGTCAAGGTCGGATATGGTGCTGTCGCGCTGTCAAGGGCAGGTCTGGTGCTGTCGCGCTGTCAAGGTCGGATATGGTGCTGTCGCGCTGTCAAGGTCGGATATGGTGCTGTCGCGCTGTCAAGGGCAGGTCTGGTGCTGTCGCGCTGTCAAGGTCGGATATGGTGCTGTCGCGCTGTCAACGGCAGGTCTGGTGCTGTCGCGCTGTCAATGTCGGATATGGTGCTGTCGCGCTGTCAAGGTCGGATATGGTGCTGTCGCGCTGTCAAGGGCAGGTCTGGTGCTGTCGCGCTGTCAAGGACAGGTCTGGTGCTGTCGCGCTGTCAAGGTCGGATATGGTGCTGTCGCGCTGTCAAGGGCAGGTCTGGTGCTGTCGCGCTGTCAAGGTCGGATATGGTGCTGTCGCGCTGGCAAGGGCAGGTCTGGTGCTGTCGCGCTGTCAAGGACAGGTCTGGTGCTGTCGCGCTGTCAAGGTCGGATATGGTGCTGTCGCGCTGTCAAGGGCAGGTCTGGTGCTGTCGCGCTGTCAAGGTCGGATATGGTGCTGTCGCGCTGTCAAGGGCAGGTCTGGTGCTGTCGCGCTGTCAAGGTCGGATATGGTGCTGTCGCGCTGTCAAGGTCGGATATGGTGCTGTCGCGCTGTCAAGGGCAGGTCTGGTGCTGTCGCGCTGTCAAGGACAGGTCTGGTGCTGTCGCGCTGTCAAGGTCGGATATGGTGCTGTCACGCTGTCAAGGGCAGGTCTGGTGCTGTCGCGCTGTCAAGGTCGGATATGGTGCTGTCGCGCTGTCAAGGACAGGTCTGGTGCTGTCGCGCTGTCAAGGACAGATCTGGTGCTGTCGCGCTGTCAAGGGCAGGTCTGGTGCTGTCGCGCTGTCAAGGTCGGATATGGTGCTGTCGCGCTGTCAAGGGCAGGTCTGGTGCTGTCGCGCTGTCAAGGTCGGATATGGTGCTGTCGCGCTGTCAAGGACAGGTCTGGTGCTGTCGCGCTGTCAAGGTCGGATATGGTGCTGTCACGCTGTCAAGGGCAGGTCTGGTGCTGTCGCGCTGTCAAGGGCAGGTCTGGTGCTGTCGCGCTGTCAAGGTCGGATATGGTGATGTCACGCTGTCAAGGGCAGGTCTGGTGCTGTCGCGCTGTCAAGGACAGGTCTGGTGCTGTCGCGCTGTCAAGGGCAGGTCTGGTGCTGTCGCGCTGTCAAGGTCGGATATAGTGCTGTCGCGCTGTCAAGGACAGGTCTGGTGCTGTCGCGCTGTCAAGGACAGGTCTGGTGCAGTCGCGCTGTCAAGGGCAGGTCTGGTGCTGTCGCGCTGTCAAGGTCGGATATGGTGATGTCACGCTGTCAAGGGCAGGTCTGGTGCTGTCGCGCTGTCAAGGTCGGATATGGTGCTGTCGCGCTGTCAAGGACAGGTCTGGTGCTGTCGCGCTGTCAAGGACAGGTCTGGTGCAGTCGCGCTGTCAAGGGCAGGTCTGGTGCTGTCGCGCTGTCAAGGTCGGATATGGTGATGTCACGCTGTCAAGGGCAGGTCTGGTGCTGTCGCGCTGTCAAGGTCGGATATGGTGCTGTCGCGCTGTCAAGGACAGGTCTGGTGCTGTCGCGCTGTCAAGGACAGGTCTGGTGCTGTCGCGCTGTCAAGGGCAGGTCTGGTGCTGTCGCGCTGTCAAGGTCGGATATGGTGCTGTCGCGCTGTCAAGGACAGGTCTGGTGCTGTCGCGCTGTCAAGGACAGGTCTGGTGCTGTCGCGCTGTCAAGGGCAGGTCTGGTGCTGTCGCGCTGTCAAGGTCGGATATGGTGCTGTCGCGCTGTCAAGGACAGGTCTGGTGCTGTCGCGCTGTCAAGGGCAGGTCTGGTGCTGTCGCGCTGTCAAGGTCGGATATGGTGCTGTCGCGCTGTCAAGGACAGGTCTGGTGCTGTCGCGCTGTCAAGGGCAGGTCTGGTGCTGTCGCGCTGTCAAGGTCGGATATGGTGCTGTCGCGCTGTCAAGGGCAGGTCTGGTGCTGTCGCGCTGTCAAGGACAGGTCTGGTGCTGTCGCGCTGTCAAGGTCGGATATGGTGCTGTCACGCTGTCAAGGGCAGGTCTGGTGCTGTCGCGCTGTCAAGGGCAGGTCTGGTGCTGTCGCGCTGTCAAGGTCGGATATGGTGATGTCACGCTGTCAAGGGCAGGTCTGGTGCTGTCGCGCTGTCAAGGTCGGATATGGTGCTGTCGCGCTGTCAAGGGCAGGTCTGGTGCTGTCGCGCTGTCAAGGACAGGTCTGGTGCTGTCGCGCTGTCAAGGGCAGGTCTGGTGCTGTCGCGCTGTCAAGGTCGGATATGGTGCTGTCGCGCTGTCAAGGTCGGATATGGTGCTGTCGCGCTGTCAAGGTCGGATATGGTGCTGTCGCGCTGTCAAGGACAGGTCTGGTGCTGTCGCGCTGTCAAGGGCAGGTCTGGTGCTGTCGCGCTGTCAAGGTCGGATATGGTGCTGTCGCGCTGTCAAGGACAGGTCTGGTGCTGTCGCGCTGTCAAGGTCAGGTCTGGTGCTGTCGCGCTGTCAAGGACAGGTCTGGTGCTGTCGCGCTGTCAAGGTCGGATATGGTGCTGTCGCGCTGTCAAGGTCGGATATGGTGATGTCACGCTGTCAAGGACAGGTCTGGTGCTGTCGGGACCAGGGAGGCACTGCGATACGTCACAGCGCGTCACTGCGATATGTCACAGCGCGTCACTGCGATATGTCACAGCGCGTCACTGCGATATGTCACAGCGCGTCACTGCGATATGTCACAGCGCGTCACTGCGATATGCCACAGCGCGTCACTGCGATATGTCACAGCGCGTCACTGCGATACGTCACAGCGCGTCACTGCGATATGTCACAGCGCGTCACTGCGATATGCCACAGCGCGTCACTGCGATATGTCACAGCGCGTCACTGCGATATGCCACAGCGCGTCACTGCGATATGTCACAGCGCGTCACTGCGATATGTCACAGCGAGGCACTGCGATATGTCACAGCGAGGCACTACGATATGTCACAGCGCGTCACTGCGATATGCCACAGCGCGTCACTGCGATATGTCACAGCGCGTCACTGCGATATGTCACAGCGCGTCACTGCGATATGTCACAGCACGTCACTGCGATATGTCACAGCGCGTCACTGCGATATGTCACAGCACGTCACTGCGATATGTCACAGCGCGTCACTGCGATATGTCACAGCGCGTCACTGCGATACGTCACAGCGCGTCACTGCGATATGTCACAGCGCGTCACTGCGATATGTCACAGCGCGTCACTGCGATATGTCACAGCGCGTCACTGCGATATGTCACAGCGCGTCACTGCGATATGTCACAGCGCGTCACTGCGATACGTCACAGCGCGTCACTGCGATATGTCACAGCGCGTCACTGCGATATGCCACAGCGCGTCACTGCGATATGTCACAGCGCGTCACTGCGATATGTCACAGCGCGTCACTGCGATATGTCACAGCGAGACACTGCGATATGTCACAGCGCGTCACTGTGATATGTCACAGCGCGTCGTTGCCGTGCGTCTTCCCGGAAATGAAGGCTGCCATACGCTGCAGGCGCAGACCAGTCGCCTCATTATATCGCGATATTCGATACTGGTGCGGTTACATCATGACGTCAATGTAACCGACAGCGCCCCATATCTGCATTGGTGTTCAACCAGTTAGCCGTGCTTTATTACCCGGCCAGGGAGGAGCCACTGAATTCGCACCGTGGTGCTGTGGATAGCAAATATCTTATGGATCCGAACAAGGGTGGATCTAGCCGTGGGTTTTGGTGGAGGAGTGGCGTATTTATAAATTATTCAAGGCTGCAAGCCCTCAAGAGGGCGCCGTTAGCAAAAAATGTTGTTGAGCGGGGGGGGGGGGGGGTAGAGGAAGAGAGGAAAACTTGTAGCATGCAAATTACAGCATGCATACAAATACAGCATGCGTCCGGCCGTTTTGGGGGCCATGACCCCTTTGCCGCCGCCCCCCCCCCTAGATCCGCCCTTGGATCCGACTCTAGACTGTGCTGGGCTTAGGGCACCGGTGCAGTGGATTCAGAACGGCTAAACAAGTTGGCGCAGGTTCCAAATCCCAGATAGGCTAAAACAATTCCAAGAAGTCTGTTAGATTTCGCTTCCTTGAGCGACGAGAAATGAGTATTCGTCTGGATCCGCCTTGTTTACCACTGTTCCTCTGTGGAAACTACATTTGACCAAATCCGCACCTACTAGTATGTGGTGGCTGTCGTCTTGGACGGCACGTCTTCGTAGTAAATCGGTGCAGACTTGGTTATCCGCTGTCGGATCCAAGGGATAGGGCTGCTGCACCGTGTCAGTTACTGAGCGAGCGCAGTTACTGATCATTTAATGTCAATTACTGAGCGAGCGCAGTTACTGATCAGTTAATGTCAGTTACTGAGCGAGCGCAGTTACTGATCAGTTAATGTCAGTTACTGAGCGAGCGCAGTTACTGATCAGTGAATGTCAGTTACTGAGCGAGCGCAGTTACTGATCAGTTAATGTCAGCTACTGAGCAAGCGCAGTTACTGATCAGTTAATGTCAGTTACTGAGCGAGCGCAGTTACTGATCAGTTAATGTCAGTTACTGAGCGAGCGCAGTTACTGATCAGTTAATGTCAGTTACTGAGCGAGCGCAGTTACTGATCAGTTAATGTCAGTTACTGAGCGAGCGCAGTTACTGATCAGTTAATGTCAGTTACTGAGCGAGCGCAGTTACTGATCAGTTAATGTCAGTTACTGAGCGAGCGCAGTTACTGATAATTTAATGTCAGTTACTGAGCGAGCGCAGTTACTGATCAGTTAATGTCAGTTACTGAGCGAGCGCAGTTACTGATCAGTTAATGTCAGTTACTGAGCGAGCGCCTCCATTCGGGGCGTATATGGTGAATCGGTGACCTGGCAGCAGGAGACTCCGGCCTGCGTTACCGGGGCGGCCTGGTGACCCAGCGTGCCGCGTGACCTTGGGCTCCGAGCGGGACGCAGGAGAGCCTGGCAGCAGGAGACTCCAGTCTGCGTTACCGGGGCGGCCTGGTGACCCAGCGTGCCGCGTGACCTTGGGCTCCGAGCGGGACGCAGGAGAGCCTGGCAGCAGGAGACTCCAGTCTGCGTTACCGGGGCGGCCTGGTGACCCAGCGTGCCGCGTGACCTTGGGCTCCGAGCGGGACGCAGGAGAGCCTGGCAGCAGGAGACTCCAGTCTGCGTTACCGGGGCGGCCTGGTGACCCAGCGTGCCGCGTGACCTTGGGCTCCGAGCGGGACGCAGGAGAGCGCGTGACCTGCATCCCAGCTGGTCTGGGCAGTTGGCTATCAGTATGCTCTCAGCATGTACCGTACATATACTCGGCAGGCCCAGCAGGTTTCTGTAATATCGCTCGGATTACCCAATCTCGCTAGGTTTTGCATACAGAATTTGGCATAATTTGGCACACAATAATGCCTAAAGATAACTTTAGGGTTTTGTTTTCCTGGTTCAGAATTTTACCCGATATTGTATATCACAATGTCGGCCCGGGAAGAGTCCCTGATTCACGTCGACAGTACGTCCTCTTCCCTGGTCCTCGGTCCGGTTCGTGGTCCCTGTTTCCTGGTCCTCGGTCCGGTTCGTGGTCCCTGTTCCCTGGTCCTCAGTCCGGTTCGTGGTCCCTGTTTCCTGGTCCTCGGTCCGGTTCGTGGTCCCTGTTTCCTGGTCCTCAGTCCGGTTCGTGGTCCCTGTTTCCTGGTCCTCGGTCCGGTTCGTGGTCCCTGTTTCCTGGTCCTCGGTCCGGTTCGTGGTCCCTGTTCCCTGGTCCTCGGTGGTCCGGTTCGTGGTCCCTGTTTCCTGGTCCTCGGTCCGGTTCGTGGTCCCTGTTCTCTGGTCCTCGGTGGTCCGGTTCGTGGTCCCTGTTTCCTGGTCCTCGGTCCGGTTCGTGGTCCCTGTTTCCTGGTCCTCGGTCCGGTTCGTGGTCCCTGTTTCCTGGTCCTCGGTGGTCCGGTTCGTGGTCCCTGTTTCCTGGTCCTCGGTCCGGTTCGTGGTCCCTGTTTCCTGGTCCTCGGTCCGGTTCGTGGTCCCTGTTCCCTGGTCCTCGGTGATCCGGTTCGTGGTCCCTGTTTCCTGGTCCTCGGTGGTCCGGTTCGTGGTCCCTGTTTCCTGGTCCTCGGTCCGGTTCGTGGTCCCTGTTTCCTGGTCCTCGGTGGTCTGGTTCGTGGTCTCTGTTTCCTGGTCCTCGGTGGTCCGGTTCGTGGTCCCTGTTTCCTGGTCCTCGGTCCGGTTCGTGGTCCCTGGTCGTCTGCTTCGTTCCGCTCCGAGCGGTTCGAATGGTAACATGAGGTCAACGATAGCCCAGTTATTATGCTAATTAACATGCACATGATAGATGGATACATATTTGGTCATGATGAGAATTTCATTTTTTAAGCTTAGCAATATGATTTTTCAGCGTTAGATGATATTTATGAGGCCATGTCCTCCACAAGTTTACTTTCCGGGCTTATAAAATCCGGCCAGTGGGTTCACTCTCAATCTGCCTAAACTGCTGGAGGATAATTATATCTTCTTGGAGATGACATCAAAGCAGTCGAATGAACAAAACATGCGTCTTTCTGCAAATAATGTCATTCGACTACGTAGCAGAGACCTACTCAGTACTCACCCAGTCCAATCCAATCCAATTCATGTGACATTAGGGGACACAGCAGGACAGAGACCTACTCAGTACACACTCAGTCCAATCCAATCTCCAATTATTGTGACATTAGGGGACACAGCAGGACAGAGACCTACTCAGTACTCACCCAGTCCAATCCAATCTCCAATTCCTGTGACATTAGGGGACACAGCAGGACAGAGACCTACTCAGTACTCACCCAGTCCAATCCAATCTCCAATTATTGTGACATTAGAGGACACAGCAGGACAGAGACCTACTCAGTACTCACCCAGTCCAATCCAATCTCCAATTCCTGTGACATTAGAGGACACAGCAGGACAGAGACCTACTCAGTACTCACCCAGTCCAATCCAATCTCCAATTCCTGTGACATTAGAGGACACAGCAGGACAGAGACCTACTCAGTACTCACCCAGTCCAATCCAATCTCCAATTCATGTGGCATTAGGGGACACAGCAGGACAGAGACCTACTCAGTACTCACCCAGTCCAATCCAATCTCCAATTCCTGTGACATTAGAGGACACAGCAGGACAGAGACCTACTCAGTACTCACCCAGTCCAATCCAATCTCCAATTCCTGTGACATTAGAGGACACAGCAGGACAGAGACCTACTCAGTACTCACCCAGTCCAATCCAATCTCCAATTCCTGTGACATTAGAGGACACAGCAGGACAGAGACCTACTCAGTACTCACCCAGTCCAATCCAATCTCCAATTCTTGTGGCATTAGGGGACACATCAGGACAGAGCAGGGGGGGGGGGTACCGACAGTGACAGTCCAAGCTGGGTGGAGCAGGGCGGAGCAGGGCGGAGCAGGGCGGAGCAGGGCGGAGCAGGGCGGAGCAGGGCGGAGCAGGGCGGAGCAGAACGGAGCAGGGCGGAGCAGGGCGGAGCAGGGCGGAGCAGGGCGGAGCAGGGCGGAGCAGGGCGGAGCAGGGCGGAGCAGGGCGGAGCAGGGCGGAGCAGGGCGGAGCAGGGCGGAGCAGGGCGGAGCAGGGCGGAGCAGAACGGAGCAGGGCGGAGCAGGGCGGAGCAGGGCGGAGCAGGGCGGAGCAGGGCGGAGCAGGGCGGAGCAGGGCGGAGCAGGGCGGAGCAGGGCGGAGCAGAACGGAGCAGGGCGGAGCAGGGCGGAGCAGGGCGGAGCAGGGCGGAGCAGGGCGGAGCAGGGCGGAGCAGGGCGGAGCAGGGCCGGGAGGTCGAGGTACTGGCAGTGACAGTCGCAGCAGGGCGGAGAAGATCCGGGAGGGAGAGGTATCAGAGCAGGGCCGGGAGGGGAGGTACGGCTAATGCATTCCGTCATGCGTCGGATGCAGCAGCCGGGCCGACGATGAGTGCCGGCGGCGCGCGATATTAGAGAGGCTGCCAGACGGCGACGGCTGCTGCCACGGCTCCATCGCCTGCTGGCCACCGGGATATCCGGCGTTTGCGCGGAAAACCGTGCTGCTGGCGTCTCAAGGGCAGCGACGGTACTTTCGTAGTAGATTGGTGATTAATGTGGTGGTTATCACCTGACGAGGGCGTTACTGGTCACCAGTGACCCCGAACTGTCGCCTGTACAGGAGCCGGCTGTCTCCGACCGAGACATTCATTGTCAACACTGATCGATTGGACGACACCTTGCAACTGGAAAAGCGAAATGAAAAGAACAATGGCTTACTACAACCGATATGCGGGATGCACGAGCGTTGGAGCTGTCACGCTCTCTGGCTGGTTGTCCTCGGTGTTGTTTATAGCTTTATAATCTTCGGCCTTGGAGTTCCGCTCACCAATGCCATCGCTCACCATTGCCGTTTCATCATGGCCACAGCGTTGATGCAGTGTTGGCCGGCGGCGGTTCCGTTCTGACAGTTCCGGGTCAGAAGATATCGACCAGCGCAGCGCAACGCGGGGAGCCATTCTCTCCAGCTAACGCTGCCGAGCTGCTGCCAAACGGGCTCACAATCGGTGTTGACAAACGGCCGGAAAATGCCATCGTTGTGGTAGCAGTTGGCGTGGAACCGAAAGCTACTTAAGTCGTTGATTTACCAGATATTGTGTCTGCATTGTTCGGAGAAAAGCTGGCCGTTCAGACTTTTCTTCTCCCCAGGGCGTTGCACATAGGTTCAATTAAGGTTCATATGTGGCCAAAACCTCTAGATCCATAATGAATGCAGATTTATGCGTGCACCTTTGGGCTGAAATTAAAGCTGATAGGCTATTGCAACAACGCGTTGTAGCGTTAAATCGTGATGAGGAAATCCGAGGTGAACGGAAACATAAAACTAAGCACCTGACCTGCGTCTAAGATTGGTTAGTTTTTTTTCTTCTCATGCATTATGTAAATTTGAATGTATTTATATCTGCAGACTACTACGATAAGAAGAGTTTTTAGCGTCATTCGTAAGTTCCATATCCGATCGCTAAATTCTAGCTTAGCTGCGACCTGGGCGAGTTCGGATAGTGCCTGTAGGATGTTAATGTATACCAGGGGCGTGGAGTTCGGATTATACCAGGGGTATGGAGTTCGGATAGTACCTGTAGGATGTTAATGTATACCAGGGGTGTGGAGTTCGGATAGTGCCTGTAGGATGTTAATGTATACCAGGGGCGTGGAGTTCGGATAGTGCCTGTAGGATGTTAATGTATACCAGGGGCGTGGAGTTCGGATAGTGCCTGTAGGATGTTAATGTATACCAGGGGTTTGGAGTTCGGATAGTGCCTGTAGGATGTTAATGTATACCAGGGGCGTGGAGTTCGGATAGTGCCTGTAGGATGCTAATGTATACCAGGGGCGTGGAGTTCGGATAGTGCCTGTAGGATGCTAATGTATACCAGGGGCGTGGAGTTCGGATAGTGCCTGTAGGATGCTAATGTATACCAGGGGCGTGGAGTTCGGATAGTGCCTGTAGGATGTTAATGTATACCAGGGGCGTGGAGTTCGGATAGTGCCTGTAGGATGTTATGTATACCAGGGGCGTGGAGTTCGGATAGTGCCTGTAGGATGTTAATGTATACCAGGGGCGTGGAGTTCGGATAGTGCCTGTAGGATGCTAATGTATACCAGGGGCGTGGAGTTCGGATAGTGCCTGTAGGATGTTATGTATACCAGGGGCGTGGAGTTCGGATAGTGCCTGTAGGATGTTAATGTATACCAGGGGCGTGGAGTTCGGATAGTGCCTGTAGGATGTTATGTATACCAGGGGCGTGGAGTTCGGATAGTGCCTGTAGGATGTTAATGTATACCAGGGGCGTGGAGTTCGGATAGTGCCTGTAGGATGTTAATGTATACCAGGGGCGTGGAGTTCGGATAGTGCCTGTAGGATGTTATGTATACCAGGGGCGTGGAGTTCGGATAGTGCCTGTAGGATGTTAATGTATACCAGGGGCGTGGAGTTCGGATAGTGCCTGTAGGATGCTAATGTATACCAGGGGCGTGGAGTTCGGATAGTGCCTGTAGGATGTTATGTATACCAGGGGCGTGGAGTTCGGATAGTGCCTGTAGGATGTTAATGTATACCAGGGGCGTGGAGTTCGGATAGTGCCTGTAGGATGTTATGTATACCAGGGGCGTGGAGTTCGGATAGTGCCTGTAGGATGTTAATGTATACCAGGGGCGTGGAGTTCGGATAGTGCCTGTAGGATGCTAATGTATACCAGGGGCGTGGAGTTCGGATAGTGCCTGTAGGATGTTAATGTATACCAGGGGCGTGGAGTTCGGATAGTGCCTGTAGGATGCTAATGTATACCAGGGGCGTGGAGTTCGGATAGTGTCTGTAGGATGTTAATGTATACCAGGGGCGTGGAGTTCGGATAGTGCCTGTAGGATGTTAATGTATACCAGGGGCGTGGAGTTCGGATAGTGCATGTAGGATGTGAATGTATACCAGGGGCGTGGAGTTCGGATAGTGCCTGTAGGATGTTAATGTATACCAGGGGCGTGGAGTTCGGATAGTGCCTGTAGGATGTTAGTGTATACCAGGGGCGTGGAGTTCGGATAGTGCCTGTAGGATGTTAATGTATACCAGGGGCGTGGAGTTCGGATAGTGCCTGTAGGATGTTAATGTATACCAGGGGCGTGGAGTTCGGATAGTGCCTGTAGGATGTTAATCTATACCAGGGGCGTGGAGTTCGGATAGTGCCTGTAGGATGTTAATGTATACCAGGGGCGTGGAGTTCGGATAGTGCCTGTAGGATGTTAATGTATACCAGGGGCGTGGAGTTCGGATAGTGCCTGTAGGATGTTAATGTATACCAGGGGCGTGGAGTTCGGATAGTGCCTGTAGGATGTTAATGTATACCAGGGGCGTGGAGTTCGGATAGTGCCTGTAGGATGTTAATGTATACCAGGGGCGTGGAGTTCGGATAGTGCCTGTAGGATGTTATGTATACCAGGGGCGTGGAGTTCGGATAGTGCCTGTAGGATGCTAATGTATACCAGGGGCGTGGAGTTCTGATAGTGCCTGTAGGATGTTAATGTATACCAGGGGCGTGGAGTTCGGATAGTGCCTGTAGGATGCTAATGTATACCAGGGGCGTGGAGTTCGGATAGTGCCTGTAGGATGTTAATGTATACCAGGGGCGTGGAGTTCGGATAGTGCCTGTAGGATGTTAATGTATACCAGGGGCGTGGAGTTCGGATAGTGCCTGTAGGATGTTAATGTATACCAGGGGCGTGGAGTTCGGATAGTGCCTGTAGGATGTTAATGTATACCAGGGGCGTGGAGTTCGGATAGTGCCTGTAGGATGTTAATGTATACCAGGGGCGTGGAGTTCGGATAGTGCCTGTAGGATGTTAATGTATACCAGGGGCGTGGAGTTCGGATAGTGCCTGTAGGATGTTAATGTATACCAGGGGCGTGGAGTTCGGATAGTGCCTGTAGGATGTTAATGTATACCAGGGGCGTGGAGTTCGGATAGTGCCTGTAGGATGCTAATGTATACCAGGGGCGTGGAGTTCGGATAGTGCCTGTAGGATGTTAATGTATACCAGGGGCGTGGAGTTCGGATAGTGCCTGTAGGATGTTAATGTATACCAGGGGCGTGGAGTTCGGATAGTGCCTGTATGATGCTAATGTATACCAGGGGCGTGGAGTTCGGATAGTGCCTGTAGGATGTTAATGTATACCAGGGGCGTGGAGTTCGGACAGTGCCTGTAGGATGCTAATGTATACCAGGGCCGTGGAGTTCGGATAGTGCCTGTAGGATGCTAATGTATACCAGGGGCGTGGAGTTCGGATAGTGCCTGTAGGATGCTAATGTATACCAGGGGCGTGGAGTTCGGATAGTGCCTGTAGGATGTTAATGTATACCAGGGGCGTGGAGTTCGGATAGTGCCTGTAGGATGCTAATGTATACCAGGGGCGTGGAGTTCGGATAGTGCCTGTAGGATGCTAATGTATACCAGGGGCGTGGAGTTCGGATAGTGCCTGTAGGATGCTAATGTATACCAGGGGCGTGGAGTTCGGATAGTGCCTGTAGGATGTTAATGTATACCAGGGGCGTGGAGTTCGGATAGTGCCTGTAGGATGCTAATGTATACCAGGGGCGTGGAGTTCGGATAGTGCCTGTAGGATGCTAATGTATACCAGGGGCGTGGAGTTCGGATAGTGCCTGTAGGATGTTAATGTATACCAGGGGCGTGGAGTTCGGATAGTGTCTGTAGGATGTTAATGTATACCAGGGGCGTGGAGTTCGGATAGTGCCTGTAGGATGTTATGTATACCAGGGGCGTGGAGTTCGGATAGTGTCTGTAGGATGTTAATGTATACCAGGGGCGTGGAGTTCGGATAGTGTCTGTAGGATGTTAATGTATACCAGGGGCGTGGAGTTCGGATAGTGCCTGTAGGATGTTAATGTATACCAGGGGCGTGGAGTTCGGATAGTGCATGTAGGATGTGAATGTATACCAGGGGGTCGAGTTCGGATAGTGCCTGTAGGATGTTAATGTATACCAGGGGCGTGGAGTTCGGATAGTACCTGTAGGATGTTAGTGTATACCAGGGGCGTGGAGTTCGGATAGTGCCTGTAGGATGTTAATGTATACCAGGGGTGTGGAGTTCGGATAGTGCCTGTAGGATGTTAATGTATACCAGGGGCGTGGAGTTCGGATAGTGCCTGTAGGATGTTAATGTATACCAGGGGCGTGGAGTTCGGATAGTGCCTGTAGGATGTTAATGTATACCAGGGGCGTGGAGTTCGGATAGTGCCTGTAGGATGTTAATGTATACCAGGGGCGTGGAGTTCGGATAGTGCCTGTAGGATGTTAATGTATACCAGGGGCGTGGAGTTCGGATAGTGCCTGTAGGATGTTAATGTATACCAGGGGCGTGGAGTTCGGATAGTGCCTGTAGGATGTTAATGTATACCAGGGGCGTGGAGTTCGGATAGTGCCTGTAGGATGTTAATGTATACCAGGGGCGTGGAGTTCGGATAGTGCCTGTAGGATGTTAATGTATACCAGGGGCGTGGAGTTCGGATAGTGCCTGTAGGATGTTAATGTATACCAGGGGCGTGGAGTTCGGATAGTGCCTGTAGGATGCTAATGTATACCAGGGGCGTGGAGTTCGGATAGTGCCTGCAGGATGTTAATGTATACCAGGGGCGTGGAGTTCGGATAGTGCCTGTAGGATATTAATGTATACCAGGGGCGTGGAGTTCGGATAGTGCCTGTATGATGCTAATGTATACCAGGGGCGTGGAGTTCGGATAGTGCCTGTAGGATGTTAATGTATACCAGGGGCGTGGAGTTCGGATAGTGCCTGTAGGATGCTAATGTATACCAGGGCCGTGGAATTCGGATAGTGCCTGTAGGATGCTAATGTATACCAGGGGCGTGGAGTTCGGATAGTGCCTGTAGGATGCTAATGTATACCAGGGGCGTGGAGTTCGGATAGTGCCTGTAGGATGTTAATGTATACCAGGGGCGTGGAGTTCGGATAGTGCCTGTAGGATGCTAATGTATACCAGGGGCGTGGAGTTCGGATAGTGCCTGTAGGATGCTAATGTATACCAGGGGCGTGGAGTTCGGATAGTGCCTGTAGGATGCTAATGTATACCAGGGGCGTGGAGTTCGGATAGTGCCTGTAGGATGTTAATGTATACCAGGGGCGTGGAGTTCGGATAGTGCCTGTAGGATGCTAATGTATACCAGGGGCGTGGAGTTCGGATAGTGCCTGTAGGATGCTAATGTATACCAGGGGCGTGGAGTTCGGATAGTGCCTGTAGGATGTTAATGTATACCAGGGGCGTGGAGTTCGGATAGTGCCTGTAGGATGTTAATGTATACCAGGGGTGTGGAGTTCGGATAGTGCCTGTAGGATGCTAATGTATACCAGGGGCGTGGAGTTCGGATAGTGCCTGTAGGATGTTAATGTATACCAGGGGCGTGGAGTTCGGATAGTGCCTGTAGGATGTTATGTATACCAGGGGCGTGGAGTTCGGATAGTGCCTGTAGGATGTTAATGTATACCAGGGGCGTGGAGTTCGGATAGTGCCTGTGGGATGTTAATGTATACCAGGGGCGTGGAGTTTGGATAGTGCCTGTAGGATGCTAATGTATACCAGGGGTGTGGAGTTCGGATAGTGCCTGTAGGATGTTAATGTATACCAGGGGCGTGGAGTTCGGATAGTGCCTGTAGGATGTTAATGTATACCAGGGGCGTGGAGTTCGGATAGTGCCTGTAGGATATTAATGTATACCAGGGGCGTGGAGTTCGGATAGTGCCTGTAGGATGCTAATGAATACCAGGGGCGTGGAGTTCGGATAGTGCCTGTAGGATGTTATGTATACCAGGGGCGTGGAGTTCGGATAGTGCCTGTAGGATGTTAATGTATACCAGGGGCGTGGAGTTCGGATAGTGCCTGTAGGATGTTAATGTATACCAGGGGCGTGGAGTTCGGATAGTGCCTGTAGCATGTTAATGTATACCAGGGGCGTGGAGTTCGGATAGTGCCTGTAGGATGCTAATGTATACCAGGGGCGTGGTTTCCTATCTCTTTATGGGTGCCCACAAAGTTGAATGGGGTGGGGGACAGGTAGTGGGTTTTTACGCATAACAAATTCAGCATATTTTTCTCGATTTTTCGATATACTTCTCACACACATCTTAGACCGCCTTCTGTCCTAAAACTTCCTCTTAGCTTCTCATATTTTTTTTAAAACTTTATTTTGTTTGTGACGTCACGACACTCGTGATTTGTGACGGCACTTTTGATTTTAACTATGGTCGTGACGTCACACTACAAGGACATGAGCTTAGTTGTTTTAGTTTTTAATAATTTTTAGTTCATTTCGCATTTTGTATAATAAAAAAACATTTACATTAGGAAAATTAGCCTTGTTTTTATGAGCCCCAAAAATAGTACTTTACAACAAAAAAAATCCACCCTATTGGGCACTCACAATACCCTCTGGTCACCCACAATACAAAATCAAAAGACCTTGAGCAACCAGAAAAATCAGTTACAGGCCAATGTTCCACGTTTTATTTAATCATGTTCATGATTTGATGTATAATAAAATATCATAACTTATTTTAAGGCAGATTATCATCAAATTAGTCACATTCAACACACATAAAATATTTATATCTTGCCCATCAGCATTCATTGCAATGAAATGTTCTCAAAGCATGTGGTGCACTCGACTGGTAAGTATGATGGTAAATGGCACTGGACTGGTAAGTACTAGTAACAAGCCTTTACAGTGGTTTAATACTGGCTCAACAATCAAGCTTGGAAACTCAGCAAAAAGTATATAGCACATTTCCTAGAAACAAATATTAAAATGCCTTACCTAGCCTAATTCTGACCGCTGAACAACACCAGCACCAGCAGCCTTATGTGTACATTGGACTGGCTTTATCACAATGGATACATCAATGGATCATAATAAAACCATTTCATTCAAATAGATTCTTAGATGTCTGAAAATACAGAATAACATCCAGATAGGTGCATATCTAACAACATATCATGCTTTAAAGACAAAGCCAGTATTGCGTTCGAGGACATAAAACAAAACTCAAAATGAGGGTTCTATCGAATCACATACATGGACAACCACAAATATGATTTAAAACTTCTTAAAGGAAATAGTTCACCTTCAACATTAGTTTTAAACTGAGATAGTAGTTTTGTAGCCCGTGTTGGGAAACCCCTATCTGCAAGTTTTCTTGACTGAAAAGACTCTCCAGCCGAATATATTTGAGTTTTTGGAGAAGGAATGCGGTGCTGGCGAAAGAATGTTGTACTGGTTTTAGCCCGGGCAGAGGCTATACCATCAGCCAATCAGCTTGCAGCTGGTGCTAGCAAGCGATCGCCTGCCGCCGGTTGGCACATCTCCAATGCGAGTCTATCTTTACGCGACTACTTTCGAATCTGATTGGCTGAACCATTGTTTACATTCGCGTGACGTCAGAACTCTGACTCAGAGAGTATGCATATAGTTTGTATAAACAATACAAAATTACGGCCTTCAGTCCTGAATCGGCGCGATAAAAGGCCATTTTTGACAACATAAAAATAAATTGTATTAAAAAATATAATCAAATCGTGCCGGGTAAAAATTTTCCAAGGTGAACTATTTCCTTTAAGCCGTGTCGAAACAATATTTGTTTCGTAAGTAGCTTTGAACACCAACAAATAAACAAACTTAACTCAAACCTCAGACGAAGCCTCTAGGTATTTAGACATAAGTATGACGTCATAAATATATCAGTAAAAATTGTCATAGACCCGTGCTGTTTGTTAAAAACAATTACGATACAAAATATAAGAGATAACAGGAAAAATAATCAATTATTTTAGGCACTTCTTTTACACATATGAAGGAAGATTACAGGAAATGATAAATTGCATTGCCTTAAAGGAAATAGTTCACCTTCGGAAAATTTCTCAGAACACGATTTTATTATATTTTTGAATACAGTTTCTTTTTTTATTTTCAGAAATGGTCCTACATCGCGCCAATTCAGGACAGAAGGTCGTAAATCATTAATTTTATGGTGTGCGTTATTGGTCTGCGCATGCTCCATGGCAGTGCTGTCACGTTCAGACGGTACGGTATATCATATATGCGCCGAATTCCTTCGCCAAGAAGTCAAATATCTTCGGCTGGAGAGTCTTTTCAGTCAAGACAACTTGCAGATAGGGGTTACCCAACATGGGCTACAAAACAGCTATCTCAGTTTAAAACTAATGTTGAAGGTGAACTATTTCCTTTAAATCGTGATATCTGATAGGTACCTGCTAGCCGCTAGGAGGTATGCAAATATAGGGCTTTCGCCGAAGAGTTGCATTATTTTGATGTCATCAGTATTTTTTTGCATTAGAAGATGATATGGTTGAAGTACATTGAGTATTGAGAAAATTGCTTATTGTCAAATGTCGGTAATGCGCCACTTCACCTCCAAATCAAGTTCAACAAATATTACAGGGAGATAATCACCATTTGATTGTGTTAGCAACAACTTATTTGGCTACCGTTATGGCATTAAAATGTTGTGATCTAAATTTAAGAATTAAATACAATTATTCCCTAATTCAAAGTTGGAAGTTTGGGAAAATTAATGATCGGTATTTTCCCTCCACTATTGGAAAGCGCAACATCTGGTGCTTTTGCATCAATCTGATCAACTTTGTTGAATGGGCACTTGTAAACAAATTGCCGACACTAAATAGGTCGCCGTAGTTTAGCTTGGCACCGGCCGCCCGGTGCCAAGCTAAACTGCCGATTTCAATGCACCTTTTTTCAAATGATTGTTGATTGTTTATACAATTTTGGCAGGTATTCGCAAAAGATAGAGTGCCAGAAACATATTGCATACCTTCATGAAAAATAACAATGCGTAGGGAGGCTAATTTACTGAATTCGTTATCGAGTACCTTCTGAGTACCGGCCGATATAAACGTGGATCGCTCATCAGTAGGAAACTGCCAATATCTTTCGGTAGGAATGTGTATATGCGAAATGTGATGAATTTGCATCATATTTTGGCCTCGTCTATTGATTTCAGGTGCTAACTCCATTTTTGTGGAAAAATGTGATTATCTCCCTTTAACGGTTTTAACCATTCATAATTATACAAATTGCAGATTCTTCGTATAATTGAATATAAAATAATCGTTTTTTCTCTCTAAACACTAAAATTATATGGCAATTTTGATGAAAAATGCAAATATTGCTGCAATCAATGTATTATTAATAATCTAGATCACAGACGTATGCTGCACAGTGGCGGGAAGACGTAAAACGCCTTGTGAAATGCGATATAATATATGGCCTTGGATATAATAAACTCCGTTGCTGAGTGTTTGGTCAGTTTTATCGGTGATCAAGTGACCGTATCGATTAAAAATGAAAAGGCAGAGGCAGACTTATATAGGCTGCTTCTTCAAGAGAAGGTAAGTCAATGATGGTTTTCAAGGGCGTCGCCACCTTCTGAAAGTTGGGGGGGGGCAGGGTCTATTTTAACATGGGGCAACTGGGGACTGGGGGGGATGCCCCCAGTGAGCCGTTTTGCCCCGCCCGCCCCCCCCCCCCCCCCCAGTCAAGACATTTTGCCCACCCTGATTTCAGTAATTTTATGTCATTTTTCGCTTGATAGTATTAAATTAAAATAAAATATACTTACCTGGTGATAAATTTAGAAAAATCAAATTATAAATTCCATGATTTTCCTAAGTTTTAGTATTTCCCAGCCAACATTAGTATCTTTATATTATTTCCGAAATAACATTAATTTCAATAGGTACCCTTTAAACAATTGCTCATTAACGGCAGAGTAGGGGAGATCGGGGATTGTTGGACCAGGAACGTCGCCACAAAATTTTGAGTGGGTCTGGGGTGGGGGGGGCACCAGGTAGTTGCCACCCCCCCCCCCCCTTCCCCCCCCCCCCCCCAACCCCCCCCCCCCCCCCCCCCCCCCCCCCAACCCAACCCAACCCAACCCAACCCAACCCAACCCAACCCAACCCAACCCAACCCAACCCAACCCAACCCAACCCAACCCAACCCAACCCAACCCAACCCAACCCAACCCAACCCACCCAACCCAACACAACACACACACACACACACACACACACACACACACACACACACACACACACACACACACACACACACACACACACACACACACACACACACACACACACACACACACACACACACACACACACACACACACACACACACACACACACACACACACACACACACACACACACACACACACACACACACACACACACACACACACACACACACACACACACACACACACACACACACACACACACACACACACACACACACACACACACACACACACACACACACACACACACACACACACACACACACACACACACACACACACACACACACACACACACACACACACACACACACACACACACACACACACACACACACACACACACACACACACACACACACACACACACACACACACACACACACACACACACACACACACACACACACACACACACACACACACACACACACACACACACACACACACACACACACACACACACACACACACACACACACACACACACACACACACACACACACACACACACACACACACACACACACACACACACACACACACACACACACACACACACACACACACACACACACACACACACACACACACACACACACACACACACACACACACACACACACACACACACACACACACACACACACACACACACACACACACACACACACACACACACACACACACACACACACACACACACACACACACACACACACACACACACACACACACACACACACACACACACACACACACACACACACACACACACACACACACACACACACACCCACCCACCCACCCACCCACCCACCCACCCACCCACCCACCCACCCACCCAATAATGTTAATATTAAAATCCTGTTAATCTTGGGGTCCGGAGAGATCTGGGTGGGGGGGGGGGGGGGGGGGTCGGCCCCCTGGATCCTCGAGTGGCGACGCCCATAGTTGGGATAGGGGAGATATTGCAATAATGTTCCTTCCGTGGAGTATATAAGTGAAGAATCTGAATATGAGCGGCCCGGCCCGATCCGACCCGTGGCGACGCTTTTGAGAAGCTCATATATCATATATCACCTCATATATCTCATATATCAACAGTTATAGATCTCTCAGCCGCCACTTTCCAATAAGTCAGGGGCGGGGTGCCTCTGCACGTGCGCACCCCTTTTTTGTCCTCGCCGCATCTCAGAAACTACTTGCCCGATCGAATTGAAATTCACCATAGGTACGTTTACTTCGCGTTCGCTCGTTCATCGCCAACTGCGGCGCCTTATTGGTTCGGTAAAAAAAGTTATGGAAGAAAAATGACGCATGACCTCTGGGTCAATATATTTTACCTCGTGGAGGTCGCAGGACACAAATGTCACATGGATATTTGTATTTTGCAAAAGAAGATTCGTGAGTCTGGTGAACATTGGGGAAATTTAGCCATTTCCTGGGGATTTATATGCATTTTTATGTTTCCCAATGACCTAAAATTGGGAGGTCACAAAATCTACTTTACCTCAGGTCATCGATATAAACATTATCCGAAATAGCAGAATTGTTGGTATTTATGACCTGATTAAATTCTGTAAGCTTCCAACTGATCGGTTAAACAATCTGGCTGCGGCACGACCTTATATTTTTAGATAGGATCACTAGACTTGACCTAGTGACCTGGCCTGAGGAGACCCGAGGTAAAACAAAATAACAGGATTTGGGCAGCGGATAGGCAAACAGTTCTGCCAAAAATGGCGATGCGAAACGCCGTCGTTTTCCACTATTTCCGAAAAACCTAAGGGGGGAGGATATCCGCCCCCTGTTGTGGCGCGTGTTAACGTCTGCCACACAGATTCCACCCCAGCCTAAAAATACTGGCGATGCCAATGTATGTATGTATGTACGTACACCTAAGGAATGTAAGAAATTGGAATAAATCATCAACCTTCGGTATTTTCATGCTCTGCATGCCCAACGTGCTCAACCTGCCGCACGAGTTGAATCAAATTACAACACTAATGGGGTAAGTTGACCAATATATAACATTTTATTTCGTGTCATTTTTTAAGTATAAACGTGGGTTTGTGAAAATAATTGGTTTTTAATTAGGAAAGGTCACTTTTCGGACTCTTCCATTCTTTTTGGGGCTCTGGCTCGACTGGCTCGCTGGATCCACCGTTGATTATTGAAGCCGTAGTTCCTATTCAATCAAAGCATGACATTTGAAACAGTATTGCGGTAAAAACAACATGACCTTGGACATTGTAATTGGACTTAGTTATGAAAAAGGTGCAAGTACAGAAAGAAGTACGTAGTAGCAATACAAAATAAAAAAATGTACACCTATGGTATGGCGGGAGTTGTTAGGCAAAACAAACGGTTAACCCGGCATTGGCTGTGGTTTCCAGACTCTTTCCATTGGCGGGGGGCGTTTTTCGCCCCCCCCCCCCCCCCGGTGGTTATCTTCCGAACCAATGATCGCAGTGAGACGCGCAAGGCGGAATTATAAAGCTCTCAATGTGACAAATATAAGCATCAGGGGCGTAGGAACTATGTTCAAGTGGGGGGGGGGGGGGGGGGGGGGCAGGAGGCATTCTGAAGTCGATTCTTTGCAACGCCCATAGGCGTAATGCTTTAAAATTCAAAAGCCTTTGATTGAGACCATGATCACCCAGAGTGCTCTCAAAGGTATAATACACATCCCGCATGAGCTAAGTGAGATTGTTGGCAAAGATCAAGGTCAAGGTCTGGTCACAAAAGGGTACTATGCGCAAAATATATACGAAAGTCATGCAACGTGTTTTATGAGTTATGTTACATGTATAATTCGATAGTGATAGTGATTTTACCATCTGACCTCATTTAAGTAAGGTTAATGTCAAGCTCAGGTCAAGGTCAGGTCACATAAGATCAAAATTTGAAATTGATAAATCTAAATATAAAATGCATGTTTCTAGACCAATTTTGTCTCAGAAATACAGTGTCTATTTGTCTGTATTTTTTGTGGGGGTCTGTATCTGGTGACTAAAACCAAAAAAAACGCAATTTCGAATATGACGTCATGAGTTACTCATACTTAGGGAGCCATACGACAGTCAAAAATAAAGATATTGCTTTTAAATTTGGTTTGTGTATTTTACACATGTGGTTCTCCAACATATATTCCGTGTTTTTTTTTAATGTTTGCATTTTTTTTTATTTTGAGGGCATTTTGTTTGTATTGTTTTTTCTTCATTTTTGGGGGTTAAAAAAAATTATAATTCCGAGGAAACCATTTTGTAGCTCTTTGCCATTCGCTATCTTTTGACGTTTTAAATCGCATTTTGCTCATAATATGGCATTTGTACGGTCTGTTAAAGTTTGGCTGATTTTTAATCGTCAAACTCGTATGTAGTTTGGTCACTAAATTCGCTATATCTCGGTTTTTCCGACAAAATTGCTTCATTTTTGCACAGAAGACGTACAATTGATGTAAGAGATGGTACCCGAAGTTTCACGTCAATAGCGCTATTGGTTTTTGAGATATTGCGAAAGTTCGTCAGGGGGGCGAAAAACGCCCCCTCCCCAGCCAATGGCGGGTTAACCGGTATTTTCATTTTCCATCAGTCATGCTTACGTATTTTTGCCTTTGTGTGCTATGTTTGGATCTTATCGTGCCCCCCGCCCCCAGTGATTTTCCCTTAAAATAGGCCCTGGGGGGGGGGACGGAGGCATTTTGTAGCCGATTCTTGCCATGCAACGCCCATAGACGTAATTTTACAATCTGAAAATGTTTGGGGAGGGGGGTCCCCCGTCCCCCCCCCCCTTTTCGCCTCCAACACCATGATGGTTTTCGTGGTCTTGGGTATGATCAATTGTATATGATGTATTCAGGCCGTGGGATAGGGAGGGTCTAAAACACGACCAGATTAGTAGACGAACCCATGCTCCGAAACGACTGGACCGATCTGAGTGATTTTTCACCATTCGATTTCAAGTGTTCTGAAGTGGTCCACTTAGAGTGGACCAAACTGCATATAACTTAAAACGGGACCGTTTCCTACCACGCCGGATCGTATGGTGAAGGTATCGCCCAGATCGGTCCCATAGTTTCGGAGCATGGGCTCGTCGGCAGCGGTTTTTGGCGGTTTTGGTCTAATTTGGGGTAATAGTTCAGTAATTCACCTTCCAAATTTATGGAGTTAGCGAGGTTCCTAATAGAAGAAGAGGGTATCACTAGCGCAGGCGTCACACGAGCTGCCATATGTAACCGATGAAAAGTCTCTAAATAAAATTATCAAGATGCCATTCCCACCGCAGATATTTCCGCGAATCTTAGGCCGACACGATCAGACTTAAAGGGAATGTTTCACCTTTGTATTGTTTGAACTGAGATAGCCATTATCTTTGGCCGTTATTAAAATGTCGAAAATACTGAGGTCATTTCCCCAAAAACTTAGCCGTTTTTAAGCAATTCAATTTATAGTTTGCAAAATGGGGTCTAGGCTAGTTCCGCCGCTGATTGGCTGACAGCCACTTTGTCAGCCAATCCCACTTTGTCAGCCAATCAGCGGCGGTCTATAGCTCAATAATGACGTCATCATCCCAAATTTTAAAACTTAATTTGTATAAAGTTAAGTGACTTTTCGAGATAGCAAAAAAATATCACCATCGTTTTCAGCAGCACTTACTTCATATTTTCGACTACAACCAGCGTATATTTGACAACTTTCAGAAAGGTGAAACATTCCCTTTAATGGCTACGAGCGAATCTTAGGTTTCGTCCCGATCGGACTTAATGGCAGTGTTAGGTCAGGATAGGTTAGGTTAGGATATGTTAGGTTAGATGGCGTAGGCCTGTCTAGTCTAGCATAACCTAACCTAACCCCGCCATTGAGTCCGATCGGGACGAAACCTATGATTCGCTCGTAGCCATTAAGTCTGATCGTGTCGGCCTAAGATTCGCGAAAATCTCTGTGGTGATAATGGCATCTTGATAATTTTATTTAGAGACTTTTCATCCATTACATATGGCAGCTCGTCTGACGCATGCGCGCGTGTTTGGAAAAAGCAACCAAGTTAAGGAGGAGGCTAGTACTTATAAGTCAGTCAAACATATGGATATTGCTTTGAATTTTGTTTTGGGCATTAGAGACCATACTTGGTTCTCCAATATATCTTCCGGTTTTTTAATATTTTTTTAATGTTTGATTTTATGGAAATTGCTCCCCAAAAAATCTTCTTTTCATCACAAAATAAAAATTTGGAAATATATTCAAAACCCGGGGAAAAAATATTGGAGAACCAAGTATGAACGATGCTCCAAAAAAAATTCAAAGCAATATCTATATTTTTACTGGCTTATGTCTTCGTAAGTCCTCCTCCTTAAAGGCACTATCCCACCTTAACATTATATTTGAGTTGATATAGCCATTTGTATGGCTAGGCATTGAAATTAGGTATGGTAGCAGTTAAAACAACCACAATGATTTAATAAAAAAGATATTCGAGTTTGATTTTGACATCTGTAAAAAATAAGGCCCATGTGTATTTGAATAGAGACTCTAAACCGACAGCGTCGTCTCTTTACCCAACTGGTAATGATAGTCGACTTGTTTTAAGGTGAACCTTGTAGATATTTGCTACGTTTCAATGGTTTGGTAATTGGTTTGTTTTGTATTCAAAGTGCCAGAATTGGCTCGAAATAATTGTGCCCATACTTTCGCAGCGTAAAGGATTTCTGTGTAGCTCTCTATAGCTCAATATGACGTCATCAACCCAAATATTGAAACAACTTTTTAATGAAATTGAGCACTGTTTGCGAGAAACAAATTTCATAATCGTGTTCGGCAGCAATTACTTCATATTTTGCACCACAAGCGGCGTACATTTTACAACTTTTGGGAAGGTGGGACAGTCCCCTTTAAACAAAGTAGGACTAGGTTACGACAATCGTTTTTTGGTAGAAGGGTTGTGGGACATTGGAATAATTTACCAGGGGATGTAGCTGGCGCAGCAACCTTAGTTTCTTTCAAAAACAGGCTAGATGAATATTATGCAGGAAAGGGTTTAGTTTATAAATATTAATGGGAATAGGTAATATATTTATTTGTAGAAATATGCAATACGCAAGGAAATTGAAATGGGTCTGCCTAGTAATGGGGGGGGGGGGGGTATAGGTGCGTGTATGTCAAATACGTGTATGGGGATGATATGTATCTTCTATGCTGCCCTACGAGGCGATTCATGTGTATGTTTGATTATGCATGTTGATTGTTGATGTATGTATGTATGTGTGCAATTGTATGTATGTCGATGTAGGTATGTTGTGCAACCTAGTATGGGCCCCTGAGGCTCTTTGCTGCACTATTCGTTTATGTCTTTATGAAGGAGTTACAGCGGTTTACGGTGATTGAAACAAGTGCAAATTAGTTGATGTTAATGAAATATCATAAAAAATGCATGGCAGAGGCGGTTTCAGGGGCGGCTTGACAAGGGGAGGTTTCCTGGAATAATTAATTGCTTGGCGGGAAGCCAATAGAGCGATGTAAGGGGCATTTCTAGCTATCAAGATGTAAAAGATAGCTTCTCCTTACATTATTTGTATTATATATTACAATAGAGTTTCAGGGGCGTGTTCAGGCACATGCAACTGGCATGGTGATGACATGCCAGCGATTACGGAGCAATAGACGATTAGTTTATAATGACATGCACATATGAGGCCAGGGGAGGGAATTACGTCATTTTTTTTGCAGAGGCGCGCTCAGGAATGGAAGAAAGGGGGTCATAATATTGCAAGGAAACTAAGATGTATGGGCCTACAATATAACATACTGCAGTTTTCGGATTAAACATACACCACAGGGTACTCTACGAACGATTATAAGATAATAGGCGAGTCCAGATAGGGTAAGGGGGGGGGGGGTAAGCAATGCAGTAGCGTACCCAGGATTCGCTCCAGGAGGGGTACATTTTTGTTCAGGGCAGCATAAAGTACCCCCACCAAAAAAAACTCACCGGATTTGACCCACTATATTTTTAAAAGGGCATATTTTCACAAATTTTATCTTTAAATATTTTTTTCGATCAAAGGTGGCACGTACAGACTTTCAGGGGGGGGGGGGGCAATTGCCCCGTCCCCCCCCCCCCCTTGTGTACGCCTACGAAGCAATGTGAATTGAAGTTGTAAGTGAAATAGTCACTGTTGACTAGTTATATCATAATAGCGGATAACATACCTATCAAAAGGTCTTGCGCCTCCCCAGTTTGGATCCTGGATACGCCTATGATGAGTACAACATGCAAAAAGGAACAATCTACGATCAGTAACTTATTTATAGTGCTGGGTAGTAACTTGCCTGCGGTTAATATTTTGTCTTATTTGACCTCCCTTCTTCACTAACCTGGTACCGCCTATGGCAAGAATATGCTTTATTACTGCTTTGTCTAATGTCACAATAACACACCATTTCATTTATCAAAAAAAAAACATAAAAAATGGTTTTATTGCGCATTTACTTCACCCCCATATTGAGTGACCTACACACGCCTATGATTTTGGAATTTTCCAAAGTCACCGCCATACAATAATCTCCAATTCAATCTATATCTATCCCCATTGGTTGCGTTAAAATCGGTTGATAAACATGACAGCTGTGTTGGATCACAAATACCTCTAAAATTTGTAGTTTTGTCCCCCTGGTGCCCCCTATCAAAAATTTCGGATTTTTTATGTTTTAGAAATATAGATCGTGTTGAGGGGAATCAAAAGCCGTTTGATTTTTGAAAATCGGACGGGTAGATCTCGAGATCTCCGGGAGAGGGGGGCGGAATCAACCCCCCTTCCCCCGTTACAAATAGGGGTAGCCAGGAGCCTGTTACAAATAGGGTTAAGGCTTAATTCCAATTCTTTAACATCGTATCAACCGCAGAGTTAAACGGATTTCATTTTTTTCTTTCAGTTATCGCACATACACTTCCCCTGTGTGTGTGTGTGTGAAAGGGGCTATACATTTTCGTATGAGATAGTGTGAGCGCATCCATTTCTCTCTTCCATTTTCAGACTTGCATCAATACTATTTTTAGTAAGTGGTGACACTTCATTGGAAATAAGAAACATGCATGCTGCCATATTGCACTTGTCACTTGTGGTATGAATACAATCTGGTATTTGTTGTCCAGTAAAAACATAAATTAATCCTGCTCGTCAACCAGCCAAGCGAAACACTGGTACAGTGGTAAGATTAGAGTTCCCTGTGGCAAGGATTGGGGGTGCATTTCTCCTGTACGGTGTGATTTGGCGGAGCTGTTATACCTTGAAGCAGGGAAACGTTCCAGTCAGTGACTTGACCCCAGAAGGACATGTCACTTTGACTTGACCCACAACCAACCAACCAGCCAAACGATGAAGCATATCACGGCCTATATAATATCAGCCCCCTGCCGGTACCTGTTCATGACGCACACCTGTGTGGCAGCCATTTGTAGGTACTCACGGCCTATATAATCTCTACCCACCAACCTGTAACTGATCATAAAGCACACCTGTGCGGCAGCCATTTGTAAGTAACCGAAGGTTGGTTGAACATTGGACAACACTAAAAGATAAACATTCAAAGTTCACTCAAATGGAACACAAATGTTTGTACCTCGGTGGCGTATTTTCGTCCAACAGCCAATCGACGCTTTAGGCTCCATAAAATACCGCTTTGAAAAATGTGTTATGCAGATCGCTGAAAACAAATGGCCCTCTTATGGCTGTTTATCATAGTAAATAGTACTGTGGTCGCCTCACTTTGACTATAGATCAACGCGAAACTAATGTTTGCTTGGGTCTATCCCTTTTAGATCGTCATACATTTACATTCAAACACATTCTCTGTCAGGTTGACCGTTAGACCCAGCAGCCATAAACCATCACATCACATACATTTCCATCTGCCCTGCAGACAAATTCTCAAGGAATCCTCACATCACAGCGATGTATTCTGTTTCCCTGCGGACGTGCAGCGCGGCGGTGGCATTCAACACGAGGAACCTGGAACCTGGGGCTGACACTCCCCGGCGCCGCGGTATTTCGCAGTTGATTAACATTGGCATTGACAGCGGGGCGGATTAAGACCACAGTCGCAGCGTGAAGTCTGGCGTTATGGTACACGGCCTGCAGAGTCAGAGTGTCCGGTATTTGGCAGTTGATTAACATTGGCATTGACAGCGGGGCGGATTAAGACCACAGTCGCAGCGTGAAGTCTGTCGTTATGGTACACGGCCTGCAGAGTCAGAGCGTAAAACCACAAACCGGCTTTGCACAACCTTGGTGATATTTTTACTTTATATATACATACATATACATTTATTTATTTATTTTGTCATCTGTTATGCGCTTCTCAACATGAAAGCGGCAATAAATATCACTTTCGACTGGCGGAATATCATGATACCTATAGTGGCCGAATATCAGGCTGCAGTAGTGTGATGTCAGCTCACAGTAGCAGATTGTCAGCCTCCAACCACGCCGTCTGACCAGCCTCTCCGTCTGGCCAGCTCTCCGTCTGACCAGCTCGCCGTCTGACCAGCTCTCCGTCTGACCAGCTCTCCGTCTGACCAGCTCTCCGTCTGACCAGCCTCTCCGTCTGACCAGCTCTCCGTCTGGCCAGCCTCTCCGTCTGGCCAGCTCTCCGTCTGACCAGCTCGCCGTCTGACCAGCTCCCCGTCTGACCAGCTCTCCGTCTGACCAGCTCTCCGTCTGACCAGCTCTCCGTCTGACCAGCTATCCGTCTGACCAGCTCTCGGGGGGGGGGGGGGGGGGGCGGTGATTCAGTGCTCTCAGGCCGGTCCAGGCCAGCCGTCAGGTCTGCAGTGAACGAGCACAGTCAACTGGGGCCGGCGGGAGAATGACCATCGAGTTGAATAGGCGTGGCCCGGTGGTCACGACGGGTCACGGGACGGGACACGGGACGGGACACGGGACGGGACACAGGACGGGACACAGGACGGGACACGGGACGGGGGACGGGACACGGGACGGGACACGGGACGGGAGATGGGACGGGACACGGGACGGGGGACACATAACGGGACACGGGACGGGACACATGACGGGAGACGGGACGGGAGACGGGACGGGACGGGAGATGGGACGGGACACGGGACGGGACGGGGGACGGGACACGGGACGGGACACGGGACGGGACACGGGACGGGACACAGGACGGGACACAGGACGGGACACGGGACGGGAGACGGGACGGGACACGGGACGGGAGATGGGACGGGACACGGGACGGGACACGGGACGGGGGACGGGACGGGACACGGGACGGGAGACGGGACGGGACACAGGACGGGACACAGGACGGGACACGGGACGGGAGACGGGACGGGACACGGGACGGGACACGGGACGGGAGATGGGACGGGACACGGGACGGGACACGGGACGGGACACGGGACGGGGGACGGGACACGGGACGGGGGACGGGACACGGGACGGGAGACGGGACGGGACACAGGACGGGACACAGGACGGGACACAGGACGGGACACAGGACGGGACACGGGACGGGAGACGGGACGGGACACGGGACGGGACACGGGACGGGAGATGGGACGGGACACGGGACGGGACACGGGATGGGGGACACATAACGTGACACGGGACGGGACACATGACAGGAGACGGGACGGGAGACGGGACGGGAGACGGGACGGGAGACGGGACGGGAGACGGGACGGGAGACGGGACGGGAGACGGGACGGGAGACGGGACGGGAGACGGGACGGGAGACGGGACGGGAGACGGGACGGGAGACGGGACGGGAGACGGGACGGGAGACGGGACGGGAGACGGGACGGGAGACGGGACGGGACGGGGGACGGGAGACGGGACGGGAGACGGGACGGGAGACGGGACGGGAGACGGGACGGGAGACGGGACGGGAGACGGGACGGGAGACGGGACGGGGGACGGGGGACGGGAGACGGGACGGGAGACGGGACGGGAGACGGGACGGGAGACGGAACGGGAGACGGGACGGGACACGGGATGGGACACGGGACGGGACACGGAACGGGACACATGACGGGACACGGGACGGGACACGGGACGGGACACGGGACGGGACACGGGACGGGACACGGGACGGGACCGGTGTCGATTAGCCGTTTGCAAAAGCCGCTCGACTGCCATATTTTATTCTCGCCTGCTAACGACTGGCGGGCCGTAAAAAGGCCGTTAAAGTCGGCGGCATTGCCGTCGCCGACGAACGTCACCAAGTGGGTGGCGCAGGGGGACCAGCTGACGACCTCCTGCAGCGAACGTTTGATGATCGAAAGAGCATCCGAGTTTTCTGACCGAAGGTCCGGTTTATCCAACTTTTTTTTCGGAGTCTCAATCAACGTGGGGCTCTATTCGGCCTGACAGTGGGAGTCGTGCAAATATCCGAAAGAATGAAGCCTTGCATTGTCACCGGCATGAGTTGATGGTGCACCGCTTGAGCATGACAAAAGCTCAGTTGGACATAGTCGAGCACGGTACATGCATCGCATATTGTACGCTGAATGCAAAGCTTTAAATGCATAGCATAGCTAGCATTAAATTGCGAACGGAGGCGGTGGGCGCTTGATAGCCTCAACGCGCTGAATGAAGTGCCTCCAAAAACCGAAACCACATACGCACACACACGCGAACGGAGGTCACGCGAACAAATGACAAGTAGCGTAACACGCACTCAGCTCTATTGATTTTGTGTGGATTCATTTAAATCAAGCGAGTTTTCTATGCGAAAAACAACGAAGAGAGCTCTATTGGAATGGAAACAGGACGGTCTGTACTTGTGTCATGTGTCACCCTGCGGCGTATACCATCACGACTTCTTCCGATTTCCAATCGTGAGGGAGGCAGCTCCAGCGGCAGCCCAGCGCTGACGTCTGGCTGTTTGATATACCCTATGGCTTAATACCATGCTGAAGGCGAGAATAGGCGCTGTTGAGTCGGAGGCACCCCGCGGGGCACCTCTGCCATCAGCAGTTTACTTTTACAGCTCTCCGAACGTCTGCACGCTCGGTGGGAGGTAGAGCCGAGCACGCCACCGAGTTCCGCTCACCACGGCACGCCGCCCGGCCTCCTTCGTGATGGAGAATTGGCAGAACTGAAAACTGAATATCGATGGAATGCATGGGCAATGTATTTGCTGGCACTTATAAACAACTAAGTAAAAGTTTCCGCCAAGTGGCGCTGTACAACATGGGGAATCTTAACTCATTGTCACTGAGTCGTTTGTCACAGTTTCTTTTGCGACTGTCAAATGTATACAAGCCGACTGCAACTAACCCCGTCATGATTTAAAAATAAACATGCGTCATTTGTCATGGAGCGTGCTTTGGTAAATGTTTTGTGTCTAAGTACATTACAATTTGGCGCTTTGTGACTTACTAATGTGTGACAGAGTGCATTGCGCCGGAACGGTCTGCAATTTCGTTCTGGGATGCCGTTTATCGTTCCGCAATTGAATGTGCCAGAACTTGGTTCTCTGGGCCTTTCAAGAATTCAGAAATTGCATTAAAGGAAATAGTTCACCTTCAACATTAGTTTTAAACTGAGATAGCAGTTTTGTAGCCCGTGTTGGGAAACCCCTATCTGCAAGTTTTCTTGACTGAAAAGACTCTCCAGCCGAATATATTTGAGTTTTTGGCGAAGGAATGCGGTGCTGGCGAAAGAATGTTGTACTGGTTTTAGCCCGGACAGAGGCTATACCATCAGCCAATCAGCTTGCAGCTGGTGCTAGCAAGCGATCGCCTGCCGCCGGTTGGCACATCTCCAATGCGAGTCTATCTTTACGCGACTACTTTCGAATCTGATTGGCTGAACCATTGTTTACATTCGCGTGACGTCAGGACTCTGACTCAGAGAGTATGCATATAGTTTTGATAAACAATAAAAATGTACGGCCTTCTGTCCTGAATCGGCGCGATATAAGGCCATTTTTGACAATATAAAAAGAAATTGTATTAAAAAATATCATCAAATCGTGTTGGGTAAAAAATTTCCAAGGTGAACTATTTCCTTTAAGGGACACTGCCTCTATCAGATGATATCGCAAAAACCGGCTTAAACAAGTCCTAAGCATGGGTGGCAGACTAGTTATTGATTCAACGCTGATTGAATCGATTGGAATCGTTCAATAAAAATGCATTGAATCAACAAATAATTGATTCACCACCAGATATTTTGATTCATGAATCGTGATTGAATCAAAACCCGCATCAAATCAAGGCTGATTGAATCAAAAGATTTAACGATTCTTAACGATTTAAGTACACTGGTAAATTGTGCAAATACGTGCAGTCCCAGTGGCTACATTCATTTATACTGAAATAGTATTGCTGTAACAATGTTTTAATGATCATATATATCTATGTTTCCATTTGTATTGATTTAACATAAATTCACCACATATATTTAAATGTTGAATCAAAGGTGAATCGATTAAAATATTTGTTTTGATTCTTTGAATTGGAAAGAATAAATTCTCAAAATTGTATCCGTGAATCGAACGGTGATTGAATCATTCAGATTCCAAAATGAATCATGATTGAATCGTTCCAAAAAAAGTTGAATCAATAACCAGTCTGAATTGGGTGGAGCTTTTCAGAAAGAGTTGGTGGGGCAAAATGTAATATAGGCTGGTTGTTTTCAATCGTGCAGGTGAAAAATGACCATTTCGACGGCAGGAAACCATCAAATCTGACAAAAATTGGTGGGGCAGTCGCCCCACCATTTGAATAGGAAACTCCACCCGTGGTCCTAAAGACTACTTATGATTTTTAATCGTCATCAAAGCTTACCCAAGCAGCGCAAATAAAAAACAATCGTTTATTTCATTTTTCATAAGAATCTAAGAACTGTTTACGATTTCTACGCACCACTACATATATGGATTATGGAAGCGTTTGTTCCAGTTAACTGCATCTGACCAACCGTCAGCTGACGCTATTGAAACAATTGGATGAGGCGGCAATGCACTTATACATTGTGGTTCCTGTTAACTACATTAAACGAATCTGACGCACTTGAGTTGTTGCCACAAAAACCTCGGGTCGGAATCAAAATCCCTTCGGAAAAAAATCAAAATCCCTTCGGAATTAATCTTATCCCTTCGGATTTTTTTTAAATCCAATTATTGGGCTTACATCGGGCATACTAAGACAAGAAATGTTTTCTGACATTACAAATTTCGACAGAATGCTTAAGCAAAAAATATAGCTGTTTACAATTGTTGCACAACGCTGCAATTCATTGATTTTGGTGCTTAGTGGTGAGTGGACTCGTCAAGGTGATTGAATGGAAGAAAACCAAACTGTGAGCGATGATATTGGGCGACTGGGCGCGAATTTCGAAAAAATGGACTTCATAGTGACTATTTTCTACAACATTTTTTACAAACTATTTTTGTTCCTTATTCTTTTCCATTTATCTTAACTTTGCCTTAAGCTTTTGCAAACTTTGCGTCAAACTTTGCGTCAGGGACGCTGCGGCATTTGCAATCTTTCGCCGATACTTCTCTGGAAACTTCTGATCTCATTTAACACCGTAAATTTTAAGATATATGAGAAGGTAGGGAAATTGATTTCACACAATTTAATTACATTGTTTTAGTTTATTTTATGAATTTTCTTATAATATAAATATAAATCAATATCAATAAGCCTGTGCTGTAAGCAACATAATTAATAGCGTGTGATTTTGAAAATCGCAACCGAACGTAGGTAAACCAAATATGTATCGACTTCGCCAGTCGCCACCAAAAGCTTTGGGTGACGCTATACAAATGAACTAATTTTGGTGAAATGAAACATGAGCTGAGACAGCAAGCTGTCTGCGGGTCGGACAGCCAAATTGTCTGGTTCGACATGGCATTGTGGTTCACTGAAGGCCGATAAATTGGCTGCCTGCCAGCTACAGACGGACAGCGTTACTGAGAGAGAGGCCGCGTCGCTGCGACGGCAGCATAACACTGGGCTCTGCACGCTCTGGTCACTGGGTACTGCAGTCGAGCACTGGACAGAGGGCACTTGACGCTGATCAGGCTGGGGGCGGGGGCGGGAGCGGGGCGGGGGCGGGGGCGGGGGCGGGGCGGGGGCGGGACGGGGGTGAGGGCGGGCGGGCGGGGTCGGGGGTGGGGTGGGGGCGGGGCGGGGGTGGGGCGGGGATGGGGGCGGGGGTGGGGGCGGGGCGGGGGTGGGGACGGGTCGGGGGCGGGGGCGGGCGGGGCCGTGGTGCAGTGCGGCGGGTCGATGGTGTTCTGACCGGCCGCCTGGCCCAGCTCGGCGCGACCCGTCTTCTTCCGGACCATTGGACCGTCTCCTGTTGCCACGCCCAGCTTTCAATCCCCGTCCCCGGCTGCCGACCTGACCAATTGGTCGAACACTGGCCCCGTCATCGCCCTCCTTCGCCGGAGCAAATCGGCTTGGTCGGCAGTTAAATCAATCCGCCCAGCCTTGAAGAACGCGGAGAACGCGGAGGAACGACTGCCGCTGTGACATTTCTGACGACCCTGACCGAACACAGTCAGGGGCGGATCCAGGAGGGGCAAGGGGACACGCCCCCCCCCCCCCACACACACACACACACAAAGGTTCCCATGACGGTCGGACGTACATTTGCGGTGGCGACTGACGGCGTCCCGCTCTACCCCCTCCCCCCCCCCCCCCCCCCCCCGGTCAACAACTTTTCGCTGACGGCTGACGGCCTGCTTCCTCCCCTTCCAGGTCGCCAACAACTTTTCGCTGACGGCTGACGGTCCGCAACCCCCCCCCCCCCCCCCCCCCTCCCGCGCTCAACAACTTTTTGGAAATACGCCATTGAATTCCCCCCACACACACACACACACAAAAAAAAACATATAGATCCGCCCTTGGACGCAGTGAAAGGCTACAGATTCACGCTGATCTCCGCCGGCGGAGCACATTTCCGTCGTTTCGCCTCCCTCCGGTGCCATCTCAGACCGGAAGGAGCGGTCCATCTCAGGCCGGAAGGAGTGGTCCTCGGGGACGGGCGGCGTGAAAGAGTGACTCTCTTCCTCAGCCCGGAGCAGACCGGCCCCGCTGCCACCGACACGATCCAGGCCGCCGCTGAAGTGAAATGACACCGACGGCGCGCAGAAAATAAGCAATAGAAAGGCAACCATGCGGCCAAGTTCGTGCCGTGGAGAAAGTGGTGTTGCTGGAAATAAATAGCACCCGGAGAGATATTTGGAGTGGTAGGCATTTCACGGGCGAGGTGTTACGAATCCAGCGGTTACTTCGCGCTAGCATATGAACATAAATTGTCTAACTAGCAATGTCGAATTCCATGTACAAATAGTTAACTGCGCTAGTGATAATGCATATTCTATTTTTTGTTATGATGATAAAATGGCTGATGTGCGAGGCTTATCGCAAGCCAGGCTATAATTTGGTTGGGGGTTTCTGCCTCTTCGGCCCTGTTTCCAGTAAAACCAGGACCCAGTTCACAAAAACACTCCCCGCGACGTGTTCTGACAGGTAGGATAGATAGCATTGCTTAGCGATATTGTCGGTAATAGTTGACGGAACCGGCGCGAGCACTCGAGGTACGCGAAGGACATACAACATGACATACAACAACAACATAACTACATACAACATAATCACTGTTGATGGCATAATTGATAATAGTGCTTACTTTTAACATTATGCTCTTTTTAAGGATGAACTACTGTGAGCCTCGCTCATAGAGTGAAAATAGTGTGATATTTTGAGTTTTGTCACAGCTTGTTCTGATACTTTTTGCACTGCATACCTGGTGCTATTATGACCTGTTTGGCATTTAAAGCACACAGACGAGTTTTTCGGGTTCTGTTTAGTTGTCGATACAAAGCGTGATAGGTCTCGTTCAGACAGTCACGCTAGATAGGAGTGTTGGCGGCTCACGCGATGGCATGGCCACTGGCCACTGTCCTTGACTGGACCGGCAATGTCTCGCCGTAGAGGTGTCGCTACCTTCTAAAAAGTGTGGGGGTCCACTGCCAGGGGGTGTCATAACCAGAGGAGGGGGCGCCCCGGCCTAGAGGGGCGCAAATCCCATGAACTTCCTAGATTTCACTTGCTTAATTTTCCGGCCCCTCTTTCATATAAAAAGAGCAAGTGGACTTAATACCAATCCTTCCATATTGGGAGGATGGGTCGCGAAACAGCGTCAGGTCGAAACAGGTCGCGAAACAGCGTTATTGCTGATGGGAAGACATTTGCAATGCCCGGTCAATGGTGGTGAAACATGCATCGACGAATTAGAATTACATATAGACGAATTATATCGACGAATCAAGACATAAATGTCGACGTTACGCAGCGGGCAATTCATTTTGTGTTGGTTTTAAATCGAAAAAATACAGCTTTGACAACTTAAAATATACACCCGCACAGCGACACGCTCATGCAAGGACTGCGCATTGCACATCAACATGGGACATATTTCTGACTAATGAGCGACTAGTTTAATTAACCCGTGCTCCGCTGGGGGGGGGGGGGATTGTACAGCAGCCTTCCGGATTTTCTCATTAACTTGAAAACTATGAGTAGAAAATCAAGTGTTGATGCAAATTGCAAAACAAAAACGTCAAAAGAACGGAAATGACATTTTCTTAAAATGTCTATCTCGGATTTGCGAAATTTTTGGTTTTTGACCCAAAAAAAATCAAAACAACTTCTTTTTTATTTCCACAATATCTTTTTTTAAAGATATTCAACAAACCGGAATATATGTTAGCGAACCAACTATGTACGATACCCTAACCAAATTTCAAAGTACTATCTTTATTTTTGACTAACTTATGGCTCCCTAAGTATAAGTAACTCATGACGTCATTTTTTCAAGTTACATTTTTTGGACTTTATTGACCAGATACATACAAATGAATACCACCGCTGTATTTCTGAGACAAAGCTGGTCTAGAAACATGCCTTTTGTATTTATATAAATAAATGTCAAATGTTGTCCTTGTTGTGACTTGACCTTGACCTGAGGGCCAGCCATTATATGGGTCAGGTTGTGAAAATGACTGCTACTATCGAATTATGCGTGTAAAATAACTCATACAACATGTGTTGCATGGCTTTCGTAGACCTGTGACCTTTTATGACCTGACATTGACCTTGACCTTTGCTTACAAGTTCACTTTCGCTTATACAGGAGATGCATTATACCTTTAAGAGCACCTTGTGCGATAATAATCGCAATCTAAGGCTTTGGATGGAAAGTATGGCCTAAAACCTCAAATTCCTCAATTTTGACCTGATCTGACCTGACATGTGACCTTGTTTTAAGAATTTCGGTTATGTAATTTATTCTTCTCCTTGAGAGCTTTCGATCGCCGCCTTGTGCGTCCCGCTGCGGTCATTAGTTCGGAAGATACGACGGGGGAGGTAAATCCCCCCCCCCCCCCCACAGCGGGGCGCGTTCGGCTGTCGACCCCACTGGGGCGCGGGTTAACGGATCATATCGACTACCACACGATGCGTTTCACTCCACATATTAACAGCACTGAAGGTTTGGGTAGTAAACAAAATTCACAATGAAGAAAATAATTAAAGTAAAGCTTATCAAGGAAGAAAACGAAACATCAGCCAATAACTTGCAAACGGTAAATCGCGCAGACAAGAATGGTACCGATCGCTTCGGTGCATCATGACAAGTACAGTGGTGAATAATCAAAGGGTTCGGCCCAGGCGCACAACCTGAAAGCACATTTCGGGAGGTTACAGCTGTTGGGATCGTCATCTCCAGTTCCAAAATGGGCCTTATTTCCGATACAAAGGGGTGCACGACTTGAGGGGCGACACTTGCACTCGCAGCCCCCCCCCCCCCCCCCCCCCCAGCGAGGCATGCGGGGGCGCCGACTGCACAGTCACAACGCATTATGCCCCCCCCCCCCCGAAAGGTATCTCGTCGCCCTTCGAAGGCATCATGCTGCCCTGGAAAGTCATCTTGCCGCCCTCGAAAGGCGCCATGCCGTCCTTGGAAGTTGGAAGGCATCTTGCCGCCCCCAGAGCGCATTATGCCGCCCTCAGAAGACGTCTTGCCGCCCTCGGAAGGCCTCGGAAGACATCTTGCCGACCTCGGAAGGCATCATATCGCCCTCGCAAGGCATCTTGCCGCCCTCGGAAAGCATTTTGCCGCCCTCAGAGCGCATTATCCCGCCCTCAGAAGACGTCTTGCCGCACTCGGAAGGCATTCTGCCGCCATCAGAGTGCATTATGCCGCCCTTGAAAGGTACCATGCCGCCCTCGGAACATATTGTCGCCCTCAGAGCGCATTATGCCGCCCTTGGTAGGCATCATGCCGCCCTAGGAAGGCATTTCCCCGCCATCTGAGCGCATTATGCCGTCATCAGAAGACATCTTACCGCCCTCAGAAGGCATGCTGACGCCCTCAGAACGTATTACGCCGCCCTTAGCATGACATCTTGAAGACATATTGACACCCTCGGAAAACATCTTGCCGGCCTAGGAAGACATCTTGCCGCCCTCAGAGCGCTTTGTGCCGCCCTCGGAAGGCATCTTGCCGCCATCACACCTGTTATGAAGGGGGCGCCACATTTTGGGAGAAGGGCACACATGAGCTTGGGCCCTCATTGGGATAGGGGCGCACACACATATGATGGCGGCAGTGGCGTGCGAAGAAATTCACAAAGGACCAGGTCATTGCCTTGAGGGGCGCCACCCGATCGACATGGGCGCCACCAATATTGACGAAAATTTTGCAAGCCTCTCCTTCCGCACCGTGCGGAAGGAGAGGTTCCCCCCCCCCCCCCATCACTAGCCGGAGCGGCGCCGTCACTGGCCAGGGGCGCCGTCACGGGCCGGGGGGGGGGGGGGGCAGTCACTAGTCGGAGGGGTGCCGTCACTCGCCGGAGGGGTGCGGTCACTGGCGGGAGAGGCACCGTCACTGTCCGGTGGGGCGCCGTCACTGGTCGGAGGGGCGCCGTCGTTGGCCGGAGGGGCGCTGTCACGGGCCGCAGACGCGGCCCGTGATTCACAAAGAAAAAACAAAGAACCAGGTCATTGCCTTGAGGGATGCCACCCGATCGACATGGGCGCCACCAATATTGACGAAAATTTTGCAAGCCTCTCCTTCCGCACCGTGCGGAAGGAGAGGCGCCCCCCCCCCCCCCCGTCACTTGCCGGAGGGGCGCCGTCACTGGCCGGAGGGGCGCCGTCACGGGCCGGAGGGGCGCCGTCACTGACCGGAGGGGTATCTTCACTGGCCGGAGGGGCGCCGTCACTGATCGGAGGGGCGCCGTCGTTGGCCGGAGGGGCTCTGTCACGGGCCGCAGACGCGCCGCCTGCGGCAGGTGCGCCCTCACTGGTCGGGGACGCCGTCACTGATCGGAGGGGCAGCAGCTTTGCATGGGCGCCTCGGGTCCAAAGGATCAGGTCATGTCCTGAATCACCGTATACTCGGTACACCACAGTGCTAGCGGTCATTTTTGGTGTCTTTTTTAGTTTATCCTTGGATTTTGTTTTGTTTGTTTGTTTAAAGGGCGCCTCCGACGCCCTCTCAAACCCCAGAACAGACCCACTTTTTAGCGGGCGCTAAAAAGTGGGGGGATCGGGGGCACCCGGACCCCCCCCCCCCCCCTCCCCCGTAGCGACGCCCCTGTCTCTCGGTCTTCGCCGCTCTGTCGGTCTGTCTTGTTGCCCACTGTTGGTGTGCAACAACCAACAGTGGGCACCAGCCCACCCTTTGTGTCGTAGGAGTGTTCCCCTTCGCCCACGCCTTCGCTGTCCTCGCCGCTGTCCTCGCCACTGGCCGGTCCCACAGTCTGGGTTATATTAGTTCAGCGATGACATGGACCTGTTACTGTATTAGCTTGCAGGCCGCCTAAAACTGTGCCACGTTGTGGCCATCAGTCGGACGTGACGAGCCGTCCCGTCCCGCCAAGTTTATTTCGCTACCAATGAGCAGCGTCCATCAGTCAGTGGCGGCGAAAGCGGGCAGCAGACAGTTGACAAACTGTCAGTTGAAATCCTGTACAACATTCGTCCTGCGAGCGTAGTATGAAAGAATCGGGTTGAAAGGCTACTTTGTTCTCCATCTCAGGAGGGCTATTTCCTGGCATGCCTGTTCCCCATGAGGGCTCATCTCTCTTCATTGACTTCGTTGCTAGAATAGATAACCTAATATGGCCGTGCCATTGGTGAGAACTGATGTTAGATCGTGTCTATCTCAGGGGAGGCTGGCTCCTATCTATGGAAGGGTCGGAGATTCTGCACCAAACTACTCAGCACACTGGGGAACAACTGAATTTAAATTGTCGATCTACGCCGTGTTCGAAGTCAATTTTGTACGTTTCATATGTTACTAGAAGGCCTGAAACTTATATGGCCATTTATTTATATAGCCAGCTAATTTATATAGCCAGCCAATACGTTCGATGCCCATTCACCGGTCCGATTTAGGTATTTACTTTAATAAAACCGTGTATTTATATAGCCAGCTAATTTATATAGCCAGTCATTTCGTTCGCTGCCCATTTCTCGGTCCGATTTAAATGTTATGAAAGCGATTTGGACAGAACTGCATGGCAAACTTAAGACATAAACACAACGACGGGCACATTACTGCATACAACTTGACACGTACTGAGCAAAACCATTTTCGTTCTGTTCCTCGTTTTTCTCCCAAGTCCCATGCCGTTCACAGTATCTGCACAGTTTAGCCGTTTAATTGCCGGAAATATGTCATCCGGCTTCAATAAAATCTCCCAGACGGAGGTCCCACTCCCGCCAGTCATGCGTTCATTGTTGGACCCAAGGTCTGTAAAGATAAAGTTGCGCCATATGACAAAATCACGTGACCAAGCGATTATGAACCGATCAGCAAGATTTCGAGTTAGCCACTAGAGAATAGCACGTGCAACCACTCCCGGGGCTCCTCCGCTTTTTTGGACCTTAACTTTTTTGCACGTGCCGAAACTCCCATTGGATTAACATAGCGAGTCGTGGAAGCGTAATCACTAATGCAAAACGAAGTATGATGCCAGTACGTTGAGACAAAAGTAATCACAGGGCGATGTGCACAAATAATTGGAGTTTCTTTATGGTATTTTTTTAGTTTATTTTCACCTTCATATTGTGCAGTAGCATGGCTCCGGAGCGGACAGCTTCATACCAATGGCAACGGTTTTTGGTGGCTTTGACCCAATTTGGTCCACTTATAGTGAACCCATCTGGATGAAACGCAAAACGACACCGTTCTGTACCACGCCGGATCGAATGGTGAAGAAATCACGCAGATCAGTCCCATAGCCTCGGAGCATGGGCTTGCCTGCAACAGTTGTTGGTGGTTTTTGTCCAATTTGGTCCACTTAGAGTAAACCAATCTGTATAAAACGCAAAACGGCACAGTTTTGGACCACGCCGGATCGAATTGTGAAGAAATCACGCAGATCAGTCCCATATCCTCGGAGCATGGGCTTGCCTGCAGCAGTTGTTAGTGTTTTTTGTCCAATTTGGTCCACTTAGAGTAAGCCAATCTGAATAAAACGCAAAATGGCACCGTTTTGGACCACGCCGGATCGAAAGGTGAAGAAATCCTGCAGATCGGTTCTATAGCCTCGGAGTATGGGCTTGCCTGCAACTGGTTTCGGTGGTTTTGGTCCAATTTGGTCTACTTAGAATGAACCAATCTGGATAAAACGCAAAACGGTACCACTTTGGACCACGTCGGATTGAATGTGGAAAAAATGCAGATCGGTTCAATAGCCTCGGAGCATGGGCTTGCCTGCAACGGTTTTTGGTGAGTTTGGCCCAATTTGGTCCACTTAGAGTAAACCAAGTTGTGTAAAACGCAAAAGGGCATCGTTTTGGACCACGCCGGATCGAATGGCGAAAAAATCATGCAGATCGGTTCCATAGCCTCGGAACATGGGCTTGCCTGCAAAGGTTTTTGGTGGTTTTGGTCTGATTTGGTCCACTCAAAGTGAACCAATCTTTAAAAAAAACGCAATACGGCACCGTTTTGTACCATGCCGCATCGAATGGTGCAGAAATCACGCAGATCGGTCCCATAGCCTCGGAGCATAGGCTTGCCTGCAAATTTGAACTACAGGTTTTGATCCAATTTGGTTCATTTAGATTAGACTAAAGGGGATAAAACGCAAAACGGCACCCATTCCGACCAGTTCCAATTGAATGGTGAAAAAATCACTCAGATCGGTCCAGTAGTTTTGGAACATGGGCTTGACTGCTAATCTGGACAGTTTTGTAGACCCTCCCTATTCAATACAAACAAAACATGGCTGCATTTATCATGTGACCAAGCCCGCCCTCAGCTAATGCAATACGAAATTGTTAACATTCATATTGACATATATAAAGTCAACTCCTCATATTAATTTATTACTGACTAATATTGATATATTGGTCAGTAATAAATTAATATGAGAAGTTGACTGTTTAGCAATAATAAATGTATCACGTGATCAAAACAATATCTACACCTTTACACCGGCAACAAAATCGTGCGGTAAAACAATAGCCGAAGTGCGCCAAAAAAAAAATCAAACTTTGAACCTGCCATATATGGTCATGCTCCGCCCCGTTATGGTCACGTGGCATTTGAAGGGGGGTTGGTTGAAACTTGAACCCAGCGACTGCAGTCCATCAGCGCCCCTGCCGGCTGAACTACGGGCCGGTGACACGCTGGTCCCGCAGACCGCTGAGGCAGCGTTATTAGCGTCAGAAATTATTCACGTTTGTCTTCATCATAAGTTATCTATTAGCTAAAGCGAAATATTTTTGGTGGATAGGGGTCAGTAAAGACGGCGCTATCCGGGTGTATATTGTTTGTTTTTTGTTTGTGAAAACTCGTCTTCGTGTTATCTTTTACGGTGTTGGGAAGAATAGCATGGTCAAATATTGCAAAAATATTGCAACGCCTGTCAGTCTGCCTAAATATTACTCAAACAGCTGTGTGTTACGAATATAATTTAAAGAGGGTGCCTTCGCCTGCAAAGTGGTGAAGTCTCAGTGTTCTATGTTGAACAGTTTCCGAGTACCGATTTAAATACTGAAAATGCCGCTTTTTTATGTAAGTTGTCATAACCTTTGACTTGAAATAAGCCTTGCCCTGAACGACATGTGACACGCCTGGCCAATCTATTCTCTATCGGAGCGTATTTAGCGCATGTCGCTGCGACCCTCGGCTGCCGAGCCAGCGGCCGAGGAACCGCGTGGCGTTTGCCCGTTTTTCGCGATTTCAGAATTTCGCGTTTCCCATGTTAAACCTATGGGAGACGTTTGCACGCGCCACGCGCCACCCTCGGCCCGGATCGACACCAAATGTATACAATGTCCAAGTGCGACGCGATCCGAACGGTTTCGAAAATTACAGCTTTCTAAGTATAACCATCTCTGAGCACCAGCACGCCAAAGTGTGACAGAACATCGGACGGACGAACACTCTGTCTTTAATAATATATATATATATATATATATATATATATATATATATATATATATATATATATATATATATATATATATATATATATATATATATATATATATATATATATATATATATATATATATATATATATATATATATATATATATATATATATATATATATATATATATATATATATATATATATATATATATATATATATATATATATATATATATATATATATATATATATATATATATATATATATATATATATATATATATATATATATATATATATATATATATATATATATATATATATATATATATATATATATATATATATATATATATATATATATATATATATATATATATATATATATATATATATATATATATATATATATATATATATATATATATATATATATATATATATATATATATATATATATATATATATATATATATATATATATATATATATATATATATATATATATATATATATATATATATATATATATATATATATATATATATATATATATATATATATATATATATATATACATATATATATGATGAATTTACAATATATTCCGGTCTCGTCTGTCGATTTCAAGTAATAACTCCATTTTTTGCGGGAAAAGGTAATGATTTCCCTTTAAGCACTCTGAAATTGTGTCGCACGTCATTTATGATGGTTGAACCTTCCGTTGGTACAGCTACCTTCTTGCAGCCACTGCATTGCAAATGCTAGCGTCAGTAATGTGTGGTAAGCTGTGAACAAGCAATAGGCAATAAATCAATAGCGAAATAAATAGCCTATTAGACGTAACATTCTTTGACAATGAACGATCATCAAATGCACCGGGACAATGAGTTTATAGGTAATGATTGAATCACCAGGCATACAGCACGATATATCGAAACTGAGATGACTAACGATGCATTAACATGTCACATTTGTCAGATATATTGTCAGATATATTGTCAGATATATTGTCAGATATATTGTCTCCGCGCTGAGGATCCTGTACACAGGGAACTCGATAGACGATTCGTTTGTCGGTGTCGGTGTCATTAACATGTCACATTTGTCAGATATATTGTCTCCGCGCGCTGAGGATCTTGTACACAGGGAACTCGATAGACGATTCGTTTGTCGGTGTCGGTGTCATTAACATGTCACATTTGTCAGATATATTGTCTCCGCGCGCTGAGGATCTTGTACACAGGGAACTCGATAGACGATTCGTTTGTCGGTGTCGGTGTCATTAACATGTCACATGTGTCAGATATATTGTCTCCGCGCGCTGAGGATCTTGTACACAGGGAACTCGATAGACGATTCGTTTGTCGGTGTCGGTGTCATTAACATGTCACATGTGTCAGATATATTGTCTCCGCGCGCTGAGGATCTTGTACACAGGGAACTCGATAGACGATTCGTTTGTCGGTGTCGGTGTCATTAACATGTCACATTTGTCAGATATATTGTCTCCGCGCGCTGAGGATCTTGTACACAGGGAACTCGATAGACGATTCGTTTGTCGGTGATCTAGCTGGATGATAGCTGGTTTCGTAAGCCTATGGATATGGATGGTTCCGTCATCACCCGTCGGGAGGGATGGCTACCATACACCCTTCGTCACATGTGAGGCTGTATGTTGCAGCTTATTTTATTATTTATATCTTTTGATGAAATGCTATTGAAAATGTTGCTTCAAGTCTCTCCAGTTATATGAGTGATGACTCTGTTTCTGTATATATCGCTTGTTAATCTTACCATCATTTGGTGCGGCGCATCACTGCAACATTCGATGATCGATCATCGTGCGGCTACAACCAGTAAGGCGCCGTAGTCGGCGATCAACGAGCGAGCGCGAACAAAATGCTGGTGAGTTTAAATTCGTTGGGGCAAGTAGTTTCTGAGATACAAAAAAGTGAGCACGTGCGGACGTACAGAGGCACCCCACCCCTTACTTATGGGAAAGTGGCGACTAAGAGGTCACTAACCACACACCAAATTAGAGCACTATCGGCTCAGCCGTTCCTGAGATATAGAATAGGGGTGTGCACGTGCGCACTTGCAGAGGCACCCCGCCCATGACTTGTGAAAAAGTGGCGGTGGAGGGGTCCCTAACCACACACCAAATTTGAACACAATCGGCTCAGCCGTTCCTGAAATATAGAATAGGGGTGTGCACGTGCGCACGTGCAGAGGCATCCCACCCCTGACATGTGGGAAAGTGGCGGCTGAGAGGTCCCTAACCACACACCAAATTTGAACACAATCGGCCCAGCCGTTGCGGAGTTTTTACGAGAAAACACTTCTCAACACCCCTCACGCGGCACGCGCCACGCGCAGTGGTAGTCACCCACATGAGTCGGCATTGGTCTCAAACAGGTTAGGTTGGATGGGGCTACTCAGCAAAGAAACCCGCTTGTCAATCGGACGTGCGGTTGCAGAGATATTAGCTTCTCAAAAGCGTCGCCACGGGCCGGGTCGGGCCGGGCCGCTCATATTCAGATTTCTCCCATATACCACGGAAGGACGAGCGAGCGCTTGCGCTCGCTCGTAATAAGAATATCATCTGAATGAACAAACAGCATCGGCGGACCGTTTGATATTGTTATCAGCGCCGACTGACTAGAGCTGGCCTGTCAGTGTGGCTCGTGGCACGTGGCACGTACCCGGCTCGCGGTGACCGACACTGCCGGCCCGCTGCTGCAGCTCACCTTACTGATAGCCATCCACGAACAGCATGCAAACCAGCAAGTGACGTCACAGTTCTAGGCCGTGCGTCACCGATAGGACAGCACACCGCCGCGCGACGCCGGCGCCACACGTGCAGTGCGGTGCACCGTGATAGTGCAGTGGCACGTGCTTCGCCACATATAGCAATCCTCTGGGACGGTTGGTTCCCGTTGCAATGCATGGTGTTGCAAGCGGTGCTTAACTGAGCTGCCGTTGGTAACCGGTGGGCTCTGCAGGCGGGACGCGGGTCTCACGTCAGTGCCTTTCTCGCGCTTTGCTGGCCAAGAGGCGGCTCTACGGACGGGCTCGAGAAGCTCTACTCAACGTCAACGCCTCTCGACTCGCCTGCAGACCCCGTGCTTGCTTACATCGAGTACAATGTTTGGCTGCCATTTCGGCTCAGTTCAGTACACACCGAGCACCCGGGGAAGTTCCTCTGAGAGGGTTGAGTTTGAGGCCGCTGCGGTTCGTTTATTCTGGCGTGTTTGTTGAATTTTCGCTCGATGAACGTTTACTCCACTTGGATTTACTCCGCTTGGCTCTAGTGACACGAGAAGACGACTTTGGAACGGCTTTGTCATGACCGTCTTGTGGCTCTAGTGACACGAGAAGACGACTTTGGAACGGCTTTGTCATGACCGTCTTGTGGCTCTAGTTACACGAGTAGACGACTTTGGAACGGCTTTGTCATGACCGTCTTGTGGCCCTAGTGACACGAGGAGACGGCTTTGGAACGGCTTTTGTCATGACCGTCTTGTGGCCCTAGTGACACGAGGAGACGGCTTTGGAACGGCTTTGTCATGACCGTCTTGTGGCTCTAGTGACACGAGGAGACGGCTTGGAACGGCTTTTGTCATGACCGTCTTGTGGCTCTAGTAACACGAGGAGACGACTTTAGAACGGCTTTGTCATGACCGTCTTGTTTTGGTGTGTGGTCCTAGATCAGGAACTTAGGAACGTCGTGCAAAATGTTTGTGTGTGCGTTGGGGGGGGGGGGGGGGGGGGCAGTACAACTTTGATGTTGATTTGAGAGAAACCCAATCCGCCTATAGAACATGTATTTGTAGATTTGAGCTCTTCTTGTCTTTTGCTCTTTTGATCCCTCCAATTTTCCAATTTAACAAGTTAAAGATTATAAGAATAAAAAAATGACCGAAAGTGGGGCCATGACCCCGACCCCGTCGCCCCGTTAAAAAATATCACTCAAACTTAAAATGGCTCCAACTGAGAAAATCGTAAAAAGAAACTAAGACAATTTCGTGAAACGTTTACAGGGATCCATGTTTGGGAGCCATGTAGCACATGTCGAGATATGTGTGTTTATGTTTCATTCGTAATAGTGGTCCATAAGTTAGGGCCATGCCCGTCATATTCCAACGTGTATGTACTAGATGCAACGTATCGATTAAGTGAGCCTGTACGTTTTACCGCCAAATTTCGGTTTCATTTTTGTGAACGCTAAGCATAGGATAATCACAAGTCTACTACAGTTTTTTTTCAAGAGGTCCATTAAGATATTAAGAGCACTAAGGTCAAGTTAGGCGAAAAACAATACAACTTAAAACATTATTCGCTCGAATGACCAAAAACGATATCACGATACAGCGACAACAGCGACGCCACACGGGGTCAGCTGGGCCGCAGTTCAGCGCCGCTCCTCCTCTCCAGCTGGCCGGTGAGTGGAGGTCACAGCTGGCCGGTGATGTGGAGGTCACAGCTGGCCGGTGATGTGGAGGTCAATCCGGGCCGGTGATGTGGAGGTCACAGCTGGTCGGTGATGTGGAGGTCACAGCTGGCCGGTGATGTGGAGGTCACAGCTGGCCGGTGATGTGGAGGTCACAGCTGGCCGGTGATGTGGAGGTCACAGCTGGCCGGTGATGTGGAGGTCACAGCTGGCTGGTGATGTGGAGGTCACAGCTGGCTGGTGATGTGGAGGTCACAGCTGGCCGGTGATGTGGAGGTCACAGCTGGCTGGTGATGTGGAGTTCACAGCTGGCCGGTGATGTGGAGTTCACAGCTGGCTGGTGATGTGGAGTTCACAGCTGGCCGGTGATGTGGAGGTCACAGCTGGTCGGTGATGTGGAGGTCAATCCGGGCCGGTGATGTGGAGGTCACAGCTGGCCGGTGATGTGGAGGTCACAGCTGGCCGGTGATGTGGAGGTCAATCCGGGCCGGTGATGTGGAGGTTACAGCTGGCCGGTGATGTGGAGGTCAATCCGGGCCGGTGATGTGGAGGTCACAGCTGGTCGGTGATGTGGAGGTCAATCCGGGCCGGTGATGTGGAGGTCACAGCTGGCCGGTGATGTGGAGGTCAATCCGGGCCGGTGATGTGGAGGTCACAGCTGGTCGGTGATGTGGAGGTCACAGCTGGTCGGTGATGTGGAGGTCACAGCTGGCTGGTGATGTGGAGGTCACAGCTGGCCGGTGATGTGGAGGTCAATCCGGGCCGGTGATGTGGAGGTCACAGCTGGTCGGTGATGTGGAGGTCAATCCGGGCTGGTGATGTGGAGGTCACAGCTGGCCGGTGATGTGGAGTTCACAGCTGGCCGGTGATGTGGAGGTCACAGCTGGCTGGTGATGTGGAGGTCACAGCTGGCCGGTGATGTGGGGGTCACAGCTGGCCGGTGATGTGGGGGTCACAGCTGGCCGGTGATGTGGAGGTCAATCCGGGCCCACCCCGTCGCGCAGACCGGCGGAACGGCAGACCGTCAGGCAAACACCGGGACCAACAGCAGCGGTCGGCAGACCGCTGGCGACGTCCGGACCAACACCAGCGGTCACCGGGACCAACAGCAGCGGTCGGCAGACCGCTGGCGGCATCCGGACCAACACCAGCGGTCACCGGGACCAACAGCAGTGGTCGGCAGACCGCCGGCGGAGTTCGGCGCAGCGGATCGCCACCGCAGCGTATATCATCTGAACGCACGAAGCCTAAAGAAACAGCTTGGCGCACTCTGGAGTCTTACTCCAGCCCTGGACGCCTACGACGTGATATCCTTCTCAGAAACGTGGCTCAATGACACCGTTCGTGACTCTGAACTGCAGCTAGGCCTGATGGACCACACATGGTTTCATCGCGACAGGGAAGCACTGGATGGTGGCGTTGCCTGCGCGGTGAGGACTGATCTACTTCCGCTCCGCCTCGCGGATCCGGCTGGATCCGAAACGCTGCTGATCCAGTTGAGGCGGGTGGCGCTGCTGATCCAGTTGAGGCGGGTGACGCTGCTGAACCGGTGGAGGCGGGTGGCGCTGCTGGTCCGGTGGAGGCGGGTGGCGCTGCTGATCCGGTGGAGGCGGGTGGCGCTGCTGATCCGGTGGAGGCAGGTGGCGCTGCTGATCCGGTGGCCCCCGATGGAGGCGGGTGGCGCTGCTGATCCGGTGGCCCCCGATGGAGGCGGGTGGCGCTGCTGGTCCGGTGGAGGCGGGTGGCGCTGCTGGTCCGGTGGAGGCGGGTGGCGCTGCTGGTCCGGTGGAGGCGGGTGGCGCTGCTGATCCGGTGGCCCCCGATGGAGGCGGGTGGCGCTGCTGATCCGATGGCCCCCGATGGAGGCGGGTGGCGCTGCTGATCCGGTGGAGGCGGGTGGCGCTGCTGATCCGGTGGAGGCGGGTGACGCTGCTGATCCGATGGAGGCGGGTGACGCTGCTGAACCGGTGGAGGCAGGTGGCGCTGCTGATCCGATGGCCCCCGATGGAGGCGGGTGGCGCTGCTGATCCGATGGCCCCCGATGGAGGCGGGTGGCGCTGCTGATCCGGTGGAGGCGGGTGGCGCTGCTGGTCCGGTGGAGGCGGGTGACGCTGCTGGTCCGGTGGAGGCGGGTGGCGCTGCTGATCCGATGGCCCCCGATGGAGGCGGGTGGCGCTGCTGATCCAGTGGAGGCGGGTGGCGCTGCTGATCCGATGGCCCCCGATGGAGGCGGGTGGCGCTGCTGATCCGGTGAAGGCGGGTGGTGCTGCTGATCCGGTGGAGGCGGGTGACGCTGCTGATCCGGTGGAGGCGGGTGGCGCTGCTGGTCCGATGGAGGCGGGTGGCGCTGCTGATCCGGTGGAGGCAGGTGGCGCTGCTGGTCCGATGGACGCGGGTGGCGCTGCTGATCCGGTGGAGGCGGGTGGCGCTGCTGAACCGGTGGAGGCGGGTGGCGCTGCTGATCCGGTGGAGGCGGGTGGCGCTGCTGATCCGGTGGAGGCGGGTGGCGCTGCTGATCCGGTGGAGGCGGGTGACGCTGCTGATCCGGTGGAGGCGGGTGGCGCTGCTGATCCGGTGGAGGCAGGTGGCGCTGCTGAACCGGTGGAGGCAGGTGACGCTGCTGAACCGGTGGAGGCGGGTGGCGCTGCTGATCCGGTGGAGGGGGGTGACGCTGCTGATCCAGTGGAGGCGGGTGGCGCTGCTGATCCGGTTGAGGCGGGTGGCGCTGCTGAACCGGTGGAGGCAGGTGGCGCTGCTGATCCGGTGGAGGCGGGTGGCGCTGCTGATCCGGTGGAGGCGGGTGGCGCTGCTGACGTTGGCCGTGTGTTCCAGAGATCATCGAATAGAGCTGCTAGATTTATGGATGATTGTGAGCTAATGGGTCTATGTCAACTGGTAGCAGAGCCAACGCGGGGCGCCAACGTAATATATTTAATGTTGTCAAGAGGTGTAAAATGCGAGCGCATACAAGTAATCGACAATTGTTTCGTCACGACCACGAGGAAGTGGTCGGATATCACAGACCACGAGGAAGTGGTCGGATATCACAGACCACGAGGAAGTGGTCGGATATCACAGACAACGAGGAAGTGGTCGGATATCACAGACCACGAGGAAGTGGTCGGATATCACAGACCACGAGGAAGTGGTAACGGATATTTCAGCTCACCCAGGCCTCGTCCAGTGTTGGTGTCACGCCGAACAGCTTTCAATTACAAGGAGGCAGATTGTAACGCTTTGCGTCGTTCACTCTCGCCTGTTCACTGGGGTATCATAGATGTTCTTCCTGTAAATGATGCTGCCGACATGTTCTGCTCCCTGCTTGACAGCGCGATCTCCATGACAGCGCCAGTGCATCATATCGATACACTCCCCCGATTCGCCGTTACAGAGGGCGCAGTGCGGGCAGCAATTGATGGCACTAAGTCCCAATAAAGCTTGTGGACCAGACAACTTTAGGGCCAAAATCATTCTGGAATGCGCCGATCAGCTAGTCATCCCACTAACACAAATATGTGAAATCCGTGAAAACGGGCGTATTTCCAAACCTCTGGAAAGAGGCACCATCATTCCGTTGCTGAAAAAGTTGACAGAAAGAATCCACTAAATTACAGATCGATCAGTCTCATTTCCTTGCTTGGCAAAGTACTGGAGGAAATAGTTTATGATCAGATGTATAGACACATTTCTCCAGCATTATTCCCGGAACAACACGGCTTCATTCCGCAGAAATCGTGCATCAGCAATCCAGCCGCGTGTATCTGTGCTCGGCGTGGAGGTCATGAGGGAGGGATAACAGACGGACGCTGTTTATACAGACTTTTCAGCGGCTTTTCAGAGTGTCAACATGAGGGAGGGATATCAGACGGACGCTGTTTATACAGACTTTTCAGCGGCTTTTCAGAGTGTCAACATGAGGGAGGGATAACAGACGGACGCTGTTTATACAGACTTTTCAGCGGCTTCTCAGTGTCAACATGCGGGAGGGATAACAGACGGACGCTGTTTATACAGACTTTTCAGCGGCTTTTCAGTGTCAACCACACGCTTCTGGCTCACAAATTGGCAAAATCATATCATCTAAAGACTCAGCACTAAAATGGTTCGTCTCGTATCTCTCCGGCAGGCGTCAGAGAGTTGTAGTGAATGACAACATCTCAGAATGGATCGCAGTCACTTCCGGTGTGCCCGAGGGCTCACTTTTGGCCCCTCTGGCATTTGCTGCTCTCTACACCAATGACCTACCAGGAAACTTGACCTCGGATTGTCTGCTCCATGCAGACGATCCAAAACTGTACCGCAAAATCGCGACTCCATCTGATGCGCGGCTACTGCTGGAGGATCTCGGTCGTCTCCAGGGGTGGTGCATCAGATGGGGTTTTGACTCTAAATCCCTAACAATGCAAGGCCTATGACACTATGACTCTCCGGCCCAAACCTGTTCAGACAACGTACACAATAGGTAATACTGTCTTGGAATCCGTCAGCAAAATTCGCGACCTGGGCATCATTTTGGATTCCAAATTGATCTTGTCGGACCATGCAAGCCACACTGTCAATCAGGCGAACAGAGCCCTTGGACTCCTGATCCGATATTTTTTAGCAGGATTCAAAGGAGCCAAATTCACCTCAAAATCCATTCTAGCCGCCTACTACGCAAATGTGCGTTCGACTCTGGAATATGGCACAGTTGTCTGGGCAGGGGCGGCCAAATCCCACACCGTGCGCGTCGATCGGGTTCAGCATAAATTCCTTCTCTGGTTAAACAATCACTCCAACATAGATTGTCAATCACTCACCTATCTCGCTCTATTTCGCAACTTTGGCGTTCCATTTCTTTCCTCCAGAAGGACTCAACATGATGTTATTTCTCAAATGACTTTTCACAGGCAAAATCAACTCTGCAGAACTCTTGGGGAAGTTTGCTCTGCATGTGCCTACCCGATCGATGCGAACGAGACCCGTCTTTGCCGAGAGTTTCGCTCGCGTCAGCACGGTCCACTCTGGTATATAGTATGTCGTGTGACCAGATACACCAATATGTTCTTAGCCAAGATAAAATGCGACTTCTTCAGTCTTTGTTTAATTACTTACAAAGGCCACGTCGTGAATTACGTCAGCGACACGCCTCCACTACCTGGCCATTCGTAGCCCGTAGGCGCCACAGATCATGCACGTTTTCACTGTCACCATTCTTCATTGTAAATCACATCGTATTATTCATCGTGTTTTTATATGTATTTATATTTTATATTATTTGTATTCGTATTGTATGTGTATTTGTATTCGCATTTTATTTGTATTTGTATTTTATTCTTTATTTTATTAACTTGTAATCTTATTTGACTTCACCTGTCAGTGGGTGTATCAGCCCGTTGGTGATATGTATCAATAAACAAATAAACAATTTTTTTAACAAATTGTGAAGCGTCCTCAGGATCCATGCAGCTCATGTCTGGCTGTGCATTTACGTTTCACTCATGTGTGCACTGTGCACCAGTGTGCAGACGGCAGACGACGGGCGCCTCCGCGTCCCAGAGCAGCCCCCAGTTGACGCTCGCGCCGCGTGCCGGCCTTGAATGACGTCCGAGTCCAGTTGACGTGACGTCACATGGTCGGGTATGACGTCACACTATCCACAGTTGGTGCGGGAACACTGTCCAGACGCGCGCCGGAGACAGGAGGCGATTGGTGCGCGCACGAGACCCGGCCGGAGGGGTGGAGGAGACAGACAGGACAGTGCAGGGCCGGCGGGGTCCAGTCGTGCTGTTAGGTGGGTCGTGCGTGGGCCGTCGCCTTTCACTGCACGCCGTCCATGATACGAGTGGAGGTGAGACCCAGCCCAGGTCCAGCGGAGCGTGAGCGAACGAGCTGAAGACTTGGATTTCACCGTGGGCTGGTCGGACAGAAGAATGCGTTTTTTCGGCATCTCCCAAGCAGTTGTTAGCGACAGCTTCGCCTGAGCCGGTCAGTCACGCGATGCCTAATAGACCTCTTGACGTCACGAACTGATCGAAGCCGGATATTGGAGGCGCAAACAGCCCGTCGCTCGCCGACGGCTGTTCCCAATATATGTTGGAGAACTACATGTGTAAAATACCCAAACCAAATTTAAAAGCTATATCTTTATTTTTGACTGACGTATGGCTCCCTAAATATGAGTAACTCATGCAGTCATATTTTTTAATTTCGTTTTTTTGCTTTCAGTCACCAGATACAGACAAATAAATGCCAGCACTGTATTTGAGACATGGCATGTGATGACTGAGGTGTGGTGCCCGACAGATCAAACTGGAAGTTGGAAGACGCTTTTTTCACCCTTTGTTTGGTTCCAAGAATGATAAAATCGGTTTTTGTTCCATTCATTTTCAGAGAGTTATTTTTGAACCATTGTTGCACTGATGTTGCTGATTCTTCCAGGCGGATTTTTAGCTGTGACAGACTGCCACTGTCCGATGGCGAGCAATCGAGAATCTGCGTATCGTCAGCATAACATAGTAGTCGACCATGAGCGAGAAAATCCGCTATGTCATTTACAAATAAACTGAAGAGAATAGGGCCGATGATAGACCCCTGCGGGACACCATAATTCACTGGACGGACTACTGAGCCGCCACGAACCATCTGCTTGCGTCCTCTAAGGTAACTGGCGAATCAGTGAGATGATATACCATACCATTCTAATGTTTGCAGGAGGAAGCTATGATCTACGCTGTCGAAGGTCTTGCTCAGGTCAATTGCCATAATTGAAGCTAGCATTCCGTTGTCGATTTTAGAATTGACCCATGAGACAGCGTCGAGGATAGCGTCCTCCGTGGAGTGGCCACGTGGATAAGCGTACTGGCTGTCGCTAAGAATGTGGTTGACTCGCAGATAATGGCTAAGTTGCGTACAGACAATGCGTTCGGCTAGTTTTGACAGGAACGACAGAAGAGAGATTAGCCGGTAATTACTAGCTACACTGTGATCTCCTGCCTTGTGCAATGGGACAACGCAAGTCGTTTTCCACTTCGAGGGGAAAACTCCACTACTGAGGGAGGTATTTATCACATGTAGGCAAGGGGGGCCAATAACATCGAACATAAAAATATTAGGAGTCACCATTGACCAGTCCCTGTCCTGGGACCGGCAAATCTCTACCGTGGTGCGTCGATGCTATAGCATCCTCATCTCCCTGAACAGATTGCGGCGTCACTTCACACCAAGAGCTCCCATCACAATCATTCAAGCCCATGTATTCTCTCAAATAATGTATTGCCGTCCCGTTTGGGGTGGAACAGCTGACTAGCAACTGAATCGGATTCAAAAAGTGATTAACTTCGCAGCTCGGGTGGTCACCGGTGCAAGGCGCCGGGATCGATCACATTACGCCAACGCTGAACGCACTGCACTGGAACCGGATCGGCGAACTAATCAAGCACCGTGACTGTATCAAGGTGTATCGAGCCCTCACAGACCAAAATACCCCATCCGCAGTAAGAGCAATGTTCACCCCCCGATCAGATGTTACCATGCGGGACACCAGGCTGACGGACACGGCGCAACTCCACCTGCCAAGGGTACGGCTGACCGGCACTCAGCGCTCATTTGTATACAGAGCAGCGGCCGCATGGAACACTCTTCCAACAGCGACCATGAATGCCCAAACTCTGGGGAGATTCAAAGTGGCACTACGAAAACGAAAGCCTCATCAGTAAACAGTCTCATCTGTGTAGCACTATGAAATGGATGTATATCTTCCTGTATATTATAGGGACTTGTGCTATGTGTGAACCTATGTGTATGCTGCCTCACCTATGTAGAAGCTGTCAAACCGAATACAGCACAATGCGCCGAGACTTGACCTTGAAAAGTATATCTGTGTTATAAGGTATAGGTCACAACTCCTACGGTCTCAAAGTCGAGCCATAGCAATTCTTGCAGTTTTATTATGAAAGAGGCTAAGGTTGTTGAAAATATAATTAACTGCATACGCTTTTTAATTTTAAAGTGCACTGACGGAATGGTGATGTTGAGTTTGCAACATTCAAAAGAAAATAACAGTCCGCAAAGAAGTGATTCTAAATAGTGATATGGCGATAATATGGCTGATGAAGCTAATAATAGTGATAATGCTATGAAGCGAAAAATGACATAAAATTACTGAAATCAGGGTGGGTAAAATGTCTTGACTGGGGGGGGGGGACGGCTCACTGGGGGGTCATTTGACCCCCCCCCCCCCAGTTGACATGTTAAAAAGGGCCCTGATTCCCTTTAATGCCGCATTTCCGTTCCACCCTGTTGGTGAGGGCGCAGGATGTCGGCGCCTGGGCCAAAAGTATTATTTGTTGTCACGTCATATGCAAGGTTATGTCGCTAATGGTATTGTGATATCTATTGTGGCGACTTGAACTTTCGTGTACCGACTGACCGAGTGACCGTGTGCACCCTCTGTCGGTCGGCCTGAGCGCGCCCCTGCCTGTGCCCCTGCGGGGACCGTGGATACTGTGCCGGCGCGCATGCCGCCGGCGGTTTGGTTTGTGATGTGGCTGGACGCGCCCGGCAGTCGACTCTGGGAAGTGACGCCAATTATCGAGACTGACCGATGGCGTCGATAAAGAAAACAGCCAACCAATTTACTCTGGGACTCAATGCAAGCTTCACATGTTGCTCAGTTATTTATGCTGTTTAACCCTATTAGTGACAGGGGGCAGATTCTGCCCACCCCTCAGATTTTTCGCAGATATCTCCGGAACGGCTGGGAGCAGACCCATGAAATTGTGGGATTTTTCCTAGAACTGATTTCCGCATATGGAGTCAAAATTTGGAGTTCCTAACCTTAACTGGCGGTTCTAGGCCCCGGTTTTTTATTTTGTTGGCAACATTTGGCGATAATACGGAGATGCGATCTTCACGGCTTCTTCCTAACTGCCTGGAGTATAAAGGAGTTGCATAGGTTTACAGTGATTGAAACAAGTGCAAATTAGTTGATGTTAGTGAGCTATAATAAATATTGCACGGCAGAGGCGGTTTCAGGGACTTGAAAGGGGAGGTTTCCAGGAAGTTATTTTGTATATATTTGCCTCCCTTTTTCGGTAACCTGGCACCGATGGATACAAATATATTGTATAACTGTTGTGTCTGATGTCACAATAACACAACCATTTCATTGATAAAAAAACGGTTTTATTTCGCATTTATTTCCCCCCGATATTTAGTGACCTGCAAACACCTATGATTGTTGAATTTTCAAAAGTCACCGGATATATCAATCCCCAATTAAATATCTATCGATCCCTATTAGTTGCGTTCAAATCGGTTGATGAACATGGCAGCTGTGGTGGATCAAATATACCTCTAATTTTGTTAGGGGGCATTTAGTTTGTTTTTAGAAATGTAGATCGTGCTGAGGGGAATCGAACGCCGTTTGATTTGTGAAAATCGGACGGGTGGATCTTGAAATCTCCGGGAGCTGAATCCGCCCCCCCCCCTGCCACTAATAGGGGTAGCCAGGAGCCTGCCACTAATAGGGTTAAGTGTGAGAGCGTGTGTATGAGTGTTTGTGTGAGTGTTATACTTACCTGCAAAAGTATTCGAAAAATGAAAACCAGACGATTCACCGCAGTTGTGATTTGTTACAATTTTACGTCAGCAGTAGCAGCCGGTAGCAGCGGAAGTCTGACGTCACACTCCAACACCATCCCACATTCCAGTCCTCTGTTTCACACTGGGTGGGCGCATGGGCGGAGAATGCGGTATGGCAGGTATGGTCATGGCCACACCATCTTAAAAGTTGGTGTGGCAGTGCCACACCAACTTCCTGACTTGATTTTTACTTTTGAATGTGACATTTTATGAGTTATTGGTAAAAAATGTAAAAAATAGCCTAATGCAAACCTGGCAACCAAATTTATCAAACAATTAAACACACATTGTTATAGGTAAAATGTATATTGACACCTTAAGGTAAGTACTTATATTAAAATTGCAATTTAATATTGGGAGTTAGTCTTGCACACTAAAAATGGAACAAGTAACTTAATACAAGCCTGGCAAAACAATATCAAGCAACAAAGCACATGACGACAAAGGGATTTCCTAAATACAGAAATAGATCACAGAACATAAATCGAATTAAAAATTCACAGCTAGTAACAAAATGTATCTACCATCCCAACAATATTATCAGTTTCATTCAAGAAGCCTTCAAACTCATACTCATATACCAAGGTATCAATTTATATTAGGCACAAAGTATTTCCCAAAGCCTCAAATTGATAAATAAAACAATAATAAATATTGAACCGTATTCTGACTAGCCGCCGTCCCGAGACAAAATTCTACCTACCTATATCTGCCAGCTGTACTGTGTACTACCTATATCTGCCAGCTGTACTGTGTACTACCTATATATGTCAGCTCTGTACTGTGTACTACCTATATTTGCCAGCTTTACTGTGTACTACCTATATCTGCCAGCTCTGTACTGTGTACTACCTATATATGGCAGCTCTGTACTGTGTACTACCTATATCTGCCAGCTGTACTGTGTACTACCTATATCTGCCAGCTCTGTACTGTGTACTACCTATATATGTCAGCTCTGTACTGTGTACTACCTATATCTACCAGCTGTACTGTGTACTACCTATATCTGCCAGCTCTGTACTGTGTACTACCTATATATGTCAGCTCTGTACTGTGTACTACCTATATCTGCCAGCTCTGTACTGTGTACTACCTATATATGTCAGCTCTGTACTGTGTACTACCTATATCTGCCAGCTGTACTGTGTACTACCTATATCTGCCAGCTCTGTACTGTGTACTACCTATATATGTCAGCTCTGTACTGTGTACTACCTATGTCTGCCAGCTGTACTGTGTACTACCTATATCTGCTAGCTCTGTACTGTGTACTACCTATATCTGCCAGCTGTACTGTGTACTACCTATATCTGCCAGCTCTGTACTGTGTACTACCTATATCTGCCAGCTCTGTACTGTGTACTACCTATATATGTCAGCTCTGTACTGTGTACTACCTATATCTGCCAGCTGTACTGTGTACTACCTATATCCGCCAGCTCTGTACTGTGTACTACCTATATATGTCAGCTCTGTACTGTGTACTACCTATATCTGCCAGCTCTGTACTGTGTACTACCTATATATGTCAGCTCTGTACTGTGTACTACCTATATCTGCCAGCTGTACTGTGTACTACCTATATCTGCCAGCTCTGTACTGTGTACTACCTATATCTGCCAGCTGTACTGTGTACTACCTATATCTGCCAGCTGTACTGTGCACTACCTATATCTGCCAGCTGTACTGTGTACTACCTATATCTGCCAGCTCTGTACTGTGTACTACCTATATCTGCCAGCTCTGTACTGTGTACTACCTATATATGTCAGCTCTGTACTGTGTACTACCTATATCTGCCAGCTGCACTGTGCACTACCTATATCTGCCAGCTCTGTACTGTGTACTACCTATATATGTCAGCTCTGTACTGTGTACTACCTATATCTGCCAGCTCTGTACTGTGTACTACCTATATATGTCAGCTCTGTACTGTGTACTACCTATATCTGCCAGCTGTACTATGTACTACCTATATCTGCCAGCTCTGTACTGTGTACTACCTATATCTGCCAGCTGTACTGTGTACTACCTATATCTGCCAGCTGTACTGTGTACTACCTATATCTGCCAGCTGTACTGTGTACTACCTATATCTGCCAGCTCTGTACTGTGTACTACCTATATCTGCCAGCTGTACTGTGTACTACCTATATCTGCCAGCTGTACTGTGTAATACCTATATCTGCCAGCTCTGTACTGTGTACTACCTAT
>JAXIVJ010001607.1:0-17500 GCA_036785665.1 Chirona hameri | reverse complement strand
ATAAATCATTCGCCAAAACTATCGATTCCATGAGAAGAAGCCACACGCCGACTGTGTCTGTCAGTTGTCCGCTCCATCCAGACTGCCGCCCGCTTGTTGAGTTTGGCAGCTTTAGGGTCTTCAGGTCATGCATGCATGAAGTGGCGAATACTGAGCTGAGCTGCTTCGTTTTCCGCGTGTGTCCAAAGTCGGGAACATCCATCACCTAACAGTTGGAAGTATATATCGGAAAGCTCTCTCTTAGAAGAGAATCGGCTGTTTCACCATTAATTTTGCAAGAGCTATCTATTCCTGAGATCATTTCTGGTGTGAACAAGATATCTTCGTTTGATGGATGGCGAGTCTGAGGTTCAGCTACTGAATTCCACAAATGTTAGATTGAAAACAATAGTAATGTCATTCTGGCAAGGTGCATGATGCGATATTATATATTCATATTCCAGAACATATTCACTGTTCAAACGGAAGTATACAGAACCAAAGCCATGTCGAAGGACTCTCCAGAAGAATGCACCAACGACTTCCTTGCTCAACTTAAAGGGACTATCCCACCTTAACATTATATATTAGTTGAGATAGCCATTTTGATGGCTTGGCATTGCAATTAAGTATGGTAGCAGTTAAAACAACCACAATGATCTAATCACAAAGATATTCTAGTTTGATTTTGATATCTGTAAAAAATAAGGCCCATGTGTATTTGAATAGGGACTCGAAATCGACAGCGTCGTCTCTTTAGCCAACTGGTAATGATAGTCGACTTGTTTTAAGGTCAGCCTTGGAATATTTTCGTCTTCATTTCTCGATCCCCGGGTGGTTCGCAATCTAAGCCACTCTAGATACTGGATGATTCGCTTTTTCTGCGCAATAGATGTCGACAAAAATTGTGCCATATATTTGGAAGCACAAAGGATTTCCCTGTTATTAAAGAAAGATCATATGACGTCACCAACCCAACTTTCCGCTTAAAACTAAAAGTTGAATATCTTCCAAGATAAGCAATTTTTTTTCGGGAAAAAAGTTCACGAACATGTTCAGCTGACCTCGCCTGACATGTAGACATACAACTAGAGGCCGGCAAAGCGATCGAAGCATTGCCTTGGGGTCAAAATCGTACGATAATTCCGTAGTTTGGCCCCAGCCGGCCAGGCCACCGCTGACTGGCCTTGCGGTGATCTCAGACTGTGACGTCACCACAAGTCGCCACTGGGCGGCATGCCTCAGTGCTGTGCGGCGCAGTATCCTGCTGTGCGGCACAGTATCCACGGCCGGCCGGCACCAGCTGACGGCGGAGGCCCGCTCCTTCAAAATGGTAATTTGGTTTTACATCCCTAGGGGGGTTATTTCGCCCCCCCCAGGATCGGCCGCCATTAATGGATTTTGGGCAACTGTATCGCACAAGTGACCTGCGAGTAGCAAGTCTGTGTCACAAACCGTGTGACCTGAGGAGGCGAAAAAAGGAAAAAATGATGGCGTCCACGTTTTGGTACTTGGCCCGTGCCACGCGCCATCTATTGACCCGCAAATAGTATCATCATCTGTGCCACGTTTTGCCGCATCGCCCGGTGCCCCCCGCGTCGAAATCGGCCTGGCCGTTTTGGCTCCACGTGCCAATATGCTCCGTTGGACAGAAACACACTCACACGCACACACACACACAAGCTACTCCCACTTTCTGAGCGACGGCCCGGTGGAAATCTTCGAACTCTGAAAAAACATGTAAACATGTTTCTCATCGTTCTACGATTTTGAATTAATATAATTAATGTGATTCGACAACTTTTACAAAGGTGGGACAGTCCCTTTAAATGTCATGATTTTTGTGAATTAGCTATCTATCCGTCCACTCGTGCTGCACGTGCAATGTAACTGAATGACGTACAAGCATTGCGCAATGCGCATACGTCACTGATGGCGAAAGCTACGCATGTCCGGACGACTGCACAAACTGGCAACTGACAACCGAGACGACATACGACGATTGAGCGACATAGTCCCGGACGATATGTCTCTTGACCCATGGCAACGACATTTGTTCTCCGGATTTATCTTCTTTACCCACAGTTACCGAACCTAGAATTATATAACGTCATCCACAATGTTTGTATATCTCACCTCCAGCTCCTCTGCCAGTTGCCAGCCAGCTGACCCCGCTATCTCCTGCCTCCAGGTGCTGGCGCTCTGCAGTGTTTCTGAGCCGGTGACTGACGCCGCTGACCGTGATCGGAACCAGGTAAGTCTGACCTTCACTGAACTGTCGCCGGGCGCCGGGGACAAATATGGCGACTTGTCTTGCTGACTCCGAACGAGCCGCCGGCAGATGAGACGCCCGGCCGTGCTCAGTTATCGAGCCGGCGCGGCGGCTGGCGGCAGGCGGCGGTCGCCCGCTGCGCCTCGGGCCGTGGAGCTGGATCAGCGGAGACGACTGGGGGAGGGGCGGGGCGGAAGGAGGGGAGGTGGGACTGATCACCGCTCCCTGGGCGGGACGCCCCCCGCCACGGGAAGTCGTGGGGAGCGGAGAGGGAGACGGAAGCTAGCGGTAAGCGATGCCGTCACAGAGACCCATTAGAGGTCCGCGTCATAACATAGAGGCGCTCCCTGGGCGGGACGCCCCCCGCCACGGGAAGTCGTGGGGAGCGGAGAGGGAGACGGTAGATAGCGGTAAGCGATGCCGTCACAGAGACCCATTAGAGGTCCGCGTCATAACATAGAGGCGCTCCCTGGGCGGGACGCCCCCCGCCACGGGAAGTCGTGGGGAGCGGAGAGGGATACGGAAGCTAGCGGTAAGCGATGCCGTCACAGAGACCCATTAGAGGTCCGCGTCATAACATAGAGGCGCTCCCTGGGCGGGACGCCCCCCGCCACGGGAAGTCGTGGGGAGCGGAGAGGGAGACGGAAGCTAGCGGTAAGCGATGCCGTCACAGAGACCCATTAGAGGTCCGCGTCATAACATAGAGGCGCTCCCTGGGCGGGACACCCCCCGCCACGGGAAGTCGTGGGGAGCGGAGAGGGAGACGGAAGCTAGCGGTAAGCGATGCCGTCACAGAGACCCATTAGAGGTCCGCGTGTGGTGTGCTCGTAACTGCGGCGGCTGACGTCCACTCACACGATATCTTCATCACATGGTCGGCCGGGCACCTGCTGCGATGACGTCCAGCCGCCTCGGCTATATTTGGTCTAAAAGTCAGCATTTGTCACGTGCCCTTCGTGTAAGTGACAACCGTTGCTCAAATTGTCTCGATATATTTCCATTACGGCTGCCTTGGGAGAATGTCGCCACATTCACGGCGCTGGCGGGCAGCTGCGGGTGGCGTCGAAGTCCGTTGGTAAAGTCCGGTGATGGACCGTGCGATAATATTGTGGTGCGGGAAATGGGAGGTGTGTGTGGTGTGTATGAGGTGTGGTGTAGTGCGGTGTGGTGTACTGCAGTGTGTTGTAGTGCGGTGTGGTGTAGTGCGGTGGTGTGTGGTGTGTGGTGTGTGGTGTATGGTGTATGGTGTATGGTGTGGTGTGTGGTGTGTGGTGTATGGTGTATGGTGTGGTGTGTGGTGTATGGTGTATGGTGTGGTGTGTGGTGTGTGGTGTGTGGTGTGTGGTGTGTGGTGTGTGGTGTGTGGTGTGTGGTGTGTGGTGTGTGGTGTGGGTGTGTGGGGGTGGGGTGGAGGTCTGTGGGTGTGTGTTGTGCTGTGTACGGTGTTGTGTAGTGAGAGAGGTGGCAGTGTGTTGTAGTGAGTGAGGCGGCAGTGTGTTGTGTGGTGAGTGAGGCGGCAGTGTGTTGTGTGGTGAGTGAGGCGGCAGTGTGTTGTGTGGTGAGTGAGGCGGCAGTGTGTTGTGTGGTGAGTGAGGTGGCAGTGTGTTGTAGTGAGTGAGGCGGCAGTGTGTTGTGTTGTGAGTGAGGCGGCAGTGTGTTGTGTGGTGAGTGAGGCGGCAGTGTGTTGTGTGGTGAGTGAGGTGGCAGTGTGTTGTGTGGTGAGTGAGGCGGCAGTGTGTTGTGTGGTGAGTGAGGTGGCAGTGTGTTGTGGTGAGTGAGGCGGCAGTGTGTTGTGTGGTGAGTGAGGCGGCAGTGTGTTGTGTGGTGAGTGAGGTGGCAGTGTGTGGTGGTGAGTGAGGCGGCAGTGTGTTGTGTGGTGAGTGAGGCGGCAGTGTGTTGTGTGGTGAGTGAGGCGGCAGTGTGTTGTGTGGTGAGTGAGGTGGCAGTGTGTTGTGGTGAGTGAGGCGGCAGTGTGTTGTGTGGTGAGTGAGGCGGCAGTGTGTTGTGTGGTGAGTGAGGTGGCAGTGTGTTGTGTGGTGAGTGAGGCGGCAGTGTGTTGTGTGGTGAGTGAGACGGCAGTGTGTTGTGGTGAGTGAGGCGGCAGTGTGTTGTGTGGTGAGTGAGGCGGCAGTGTGTTGTGTGGTGAGTGAGGCGGCAGTGTGTTGTGTGGTGAGTGAGGCAGCAGTGTGTTGTGTGGTGAGTGAGGCGGCAGTGTGTTGTGTGGTGAGTGAGGCGGCAGTGTGTTGTGTGGTGAGTGAGGTGGCAGTGTGTTGTGTGGTGAGTGAGGCGGCAGTGTGTTGTGTGGTGAGTGAGGTGGCAGTGTGTTGTGTGGTGAGTGAGGCGGCAGTGTGTTGTGTGGTGAGTGAGGTGGCAGTGTGTTGTGGTGAGTGAGGCGGCAGTGTGTTGTGTGGTGAGTGAGGCGGCAGTGTGTTGTGTGGTGAGTGAGGTGGCAGTGTGTTGTGTGGTGAGTGAGGTGGCAGTGTGTTGTGGTGAGTGAGGCGGCAGTATGTTGTGTGGTGAGTGAGGCGGCAGTGTGTTGTGTGGTGAGTGAGGTGGCAGTGTGTTGTGGTGAGTGAGGCGGCAGTGTGTTGTGTGGTGAGTGAGGCGGCAGTGTGTTGTGTGGTGAGTGAGGTGGCAGTGTGTTGTGTGGTGAGTGAGGCGGTAGTGTGTTGTGTGGTGAGTGAGACGGCAGTGTGTTGTGGTGAGTGAGGCGGCAGTGTGTTGTGTGGTGAGTGAGGCGGCAGTGTGTTGTGTGGTGAGTGAGGCGGCAGTGTGTTGTGGTGAGTGAGGCGGCAGTGTGTTGTGTGGTGAGTGAGGCAGCAGTGTGTTGTGTGGTGAGTGAGGCGGCAGTGTGTTGTGTGGTGAGTGAGGCGGCAGTGTGTTGTGTGGTGAGTGAGGCGGCAGTGTGTTGTGTGGTGAGTGAGGTGGCAGTGTGTTGTGTGGTGAGTGAGGCGGTAGTGTGTTGTGTGGTGAGTGAGACGGCAGTGTGTTGTGGTGAGTGAGGCGGCAGTGTGTTGTGTGGTGAGTGAGGCGGCAGTGTGTTGTGTGGTGAGTGAGGCGGCAGTGTGTTGTGTGGTGAGTGAGGCGGCAGTGTGTTGTGGTGAGTGAGGCGGCAGTGTGTTGTGTGGTGAGTGAGGCGGCAGTGTGTTGTGTGGTGAGTGAGGCGGCAGTGTGTTGTGGTGAGTGAGGCGGCAGTGTGTTGTGTGGTGAGTGAGGCGGCAGTGTGTTGTGTGGTGAGTGAGGCGGCAGTGTGTTGTGTGGTGAGTGAGGCGGTAGTGTGTTGTGTGGTGAGTGAGACGGCAGTGTGTTGTGGTGAGTGAGGCGGCAGTGTGTTGTGTGGTGAGTGAGGCGGCAGTGTGTTGTGTGGTGAGTGAGGCGGCAGTGTGTTGTGTGGTGAGTGAGGCGGCAGTGTGTTGTGTGGTGAGTGAGGCGGCAGTGTGTTGTGTGGTGAGAGAGGCGGCAGTGTGGTGTGTGGTGAGTGAGGCGGCAGTGTGTTGTGTGGTGAGTGAGGCGGCAGTGTGTTGTGTGCAGTATGAGGCGGCAGTGTGTTGTGTGGTGAGTGAGGCGGCAGTGTGTTGTGTGGTGAGTGAGGCAGCAGTGTGTTGTGTGGTGAGTGAGGCGGCAGTGTGTTGTGGTGAGTGAGGCGGCAGTGTGTTGTGTGGTGAGTGAGGCGGCAGTGTGTTGTGGTGAGTGAGGCGGCAGTGTGTTGTGTGGTGAGTGAGGCGGCAGTGTGTTGTGTGGTGAGTGAGACGGCAGTGTGTTGTGGTGAGTGAGGCGGCAGTGTGTTGTGTGGTGAGTGAGGCGGCAGTGTGTTGTGTGGTGAGTGAGGCGGCAGTGTGTTGTGTGGTGAGTGAGGCGGCAGTGTGTTGTGGTGAGTGAGGCGGCAGTGTGTTGTGTGGTGAGTGAGGCGGCAGTGTGTTGTGTGGTGAGTGATGCGGCAGTGTGTTGTGGTGAGTGAGGCGGCAGTGTGTTGTGTGGTGAGTGAGGCGGCAGTGTGTTGTGTGGTGAGTGAGGCGGCAGTGTGTTGTGTGGTGAGTGAGGCGGTAGTGTGTTGTGTGGTGAGTGAGACGGCAGTGTGTTGTGGTGAGTGAGGCGGCAGTGTGTTGTGTGGTGAGTGAGGCGGCAGTGTGTTGTGTGGTGAGTGAGGCGGCAGTGTGTTGTGTGGTGAGTGAGGCGGCAGTGTGTTGTGTGGTGAGTGAGGCGGCAGTGTGTTGTGTGGTGAGAGAGGCGGCAGTGTGGTGTGTGGTGAGTGAGGCGGCAGTGTGTTGTGTGGTGAGTGAGGCGGCAGTGTGTTGTGTGCAGTATGAGGCGGCAGTCTGTTGTGTGGTGAGTGAGGCGGCAGTGTGTTGTGTGGTGAGTGAGGCGGCAGTGTGTTGTGTGGTGAGTGAGGCGGCAGTGTGTTGTGTGGTGAGTGAGACGACAGTGTGTTGTGTGGTGAGTGAGGCGGCAGTGTGTTGTGTGGTGAGTGAGGCGGCAGTGTGTTGTGTGGTGAGTGAGGCGGCAGTGTGTTGTGTGGTGAGTGAGACGACAGTGTGTTGTGTGGTGAGTGAGGCGGCAGTGTGTTGTGTGGTGAGTGAGGCGGCAGTGTGTTGTGTGGTGAGTGAGGCGGCAGTGTGTTGTGTGGTGAGTGAGACGACAGTGTGTTGTGTGGTGAGTGAGGCGGCAGTGTGTTGTGTGGTGAGTGAGGCGGCAGTGTGTTGTGTGGTGAGTGAGGTGGCAGTGCGTTGTGTGGTGAGTGAGGCGGCAGTGTGTTGTGGTGAGTGAGGCGGCAGTGTGTTGTGTTGTGAGTGAGGCGGCAGTGTGTTGTGGTGAGTGAGGCGGCAGTGTGTTGTGGTGAGTGAGGCGGCAGTGTGTTGTGTGGTGAGTGAGGCGGCAGTGTGTTGTGTGGTGAGTGAGGCGGCAGTGTGTTGTGGTGAGAGAGGCGGCAGTGTGTTGTGTGGTGAGTGAGGCGGCAGTGTGTTGTGTGGTGAGTGAGGCGGCAGTGTGGTGTGTGGTGAGAGAGGCGGCAGTGTGTTGTGTGCAGTATGAGGCAGCAGTGTGTTGTGGTGAGTGAGGCGGCAGTGTGTTGTGTAGTGAGTGAGGCGGCAGTGTGTTGTGTGGTGAGTGAGGCGGCAGTGTGTTGTGTGCAGTATGAGGCAGCAGTGTGTTGTGGTGAGTGAGGCGGCAGTGTGTTGTGTGGTGAGTGAGGCGGCAGTGTGTTGTGTGGTGAGTGAGGCGGCAGTGTGTTGTGGTGAGTGAGGCGGCAGTGTGGTGTGTGGAGAGTGAGACAGCAGTGTGTTGTAGTGAGTGAGGTGGCAGTGTGTTGTGTGGTGAGTGAGGCGGTAGTGTGTTGTGTGGTGAGTGAGGCGGTAGTGTGTTGTGTGGTGAGTGAGGCGGCAGTGTGTTGTGTGGTGAGTGAGGCGGCAGTGTGTTGTGTGGTGAGTGAGGCGGCAGTGTGTTGTATGGTGAGTGAGGCGGCAGTGTGTTGTGTGGTGAGTGAGGCGGCAGTGTGTTGTGTGGTGAGAGAGGCGGCAGTGTGTTGTGTGGTGAGAGAGGCGGCAGTGTGTTGTGTGGTGAGTGAGGCGGCAGTGTGTTGTGTGGTGAGTGAGGCGGCAGTGTGTTGTGTGGTGAGTGAGGCGGCAGTGTGTTGTGTGGTGAGTGAGGCGGCAGTGTGTTGTGTGGTGAGTGAGGCGTCAATGTGTTGTGGTGAGTGAGGCGGCAGTGTGTTGTGTGGTGAGAGAGGCGGCAGTGTGTTGTGTGGTGAGTGAGGCGGCAGTGTGTTGTGGTGAGTGAGGCGGCAGTGTGTTGTGTGGTGAGTGAGGCAGCAGTGTGTTGTGTGGTGAGTGAGGCGGTAGTGTGTTGTGTGGTGAGTGAGGTGGCAGTGTGTTGTGTGGTGAGTGAGGTGGCAGTGTGTTGTGTGGTGAGTGAGGCGGCAGTGTGTTGTGTGGTGAGTGAGGCGGCAGTATGTTGTGGTGAGTGAGGCGGCAGTGTGTTGTGTGGTGAGTGAGGCGGCAGTGTGTTGTGTGGTGAGTGAGGCGGCAGTGTGTTGTGTGGTGAGTGAGGCGGCAGTATGTTGTGGTGAGTGAGGCGGCAGTGTGTTGTGTGGTGAGTGAGGCGGCAGTGTGTTGTGTGGTGAGTGAGGTGGCAGTGTGTTGTGTGGTGAGTGAGGCGGCAGTGTGTTGTGTGGTGAGTGAGGCGGCACGGTGTTGTGTGGTGAGTGAGGCAGCAGTGTGTTGTATGGTGAGTGAGACGGCAGTGTGTTGTGTGGTGAGTGAGGCAGCAGTGTATTGTGGTGAGTGAGGCGGCAGTGTGTTGTGTGGTGAGTGAGGCGGCAGTGTGTTGTGTGGTGAGTGAGGCGGCAGTGTGTTGTGGTGAGTGAGGCGGCAGTGTGTTGTGTGGTGAGTGAGGCGGCAGTGTGTTGTGTGGTGAGAGAGGCGGCAGTGTGTTGTGTGGTGAGTGAGGCGGCAGTGTGTTGTGGTGAGTGAGGCGGCAGTGTGTTGTGTGGTGAGTGAGGCGGCAGTGTGTTGTGTGGTGAGTGAGGTGGCAGTGTGTTGTGGTGAGTGAGGCGGCAGTGTGGTGTGTGGTGAGTGAGGCAGCAGTGTGTTGTGTGGTGAGTGAGGCGGCAGTGTGTTGTGTGGTGAGAGAGGCGGCAGTGTGGTGTGTGGTGAGTGAGGCGGCAGTGTGTTGTGTGGTGAGTGAGGCAGCAGTGTGTTGTGTGGTGAGTGAGGCGGCAGTGTGGTGTGTGGTGAGTGAGGCGGTAGTGTGTTGTGTGGTGAGTGAGGTGGCAGTGTGTTGTAGTGAGTGAGGCGGCAGTGTGTTGTGTGGTGAGTGAGGCGGCAGTGTGTTGTGTGGTGAGTGAGGCGGCATTGTGTTGTGTGGTGAGTGAGGCGGCAGTGTGTTGTGTGGTGAGTGAGGCGGCAGTGTGTTGTGTGGTGAGTGAGGCGGCAGTGTGTTGTGTGGTGAGTGAGGCGGCAGTGTGTTGTGTGGTGAGTGAGGCGGCAGTGTGTTGTGTGGTGAGTGAGGCGGCAGTGTGTTGTGTGGTGAGTGAGGCGGTAGTGTGTTGTGTGGTGAGTGAGGTGGCAGTGTGTTGTAGTGAGTGAGGCGGTAGTGTGTTGTGTGGTGAGTGAGGCGGCAGTGTGTTGTGTGGTGAGTGAGGCGGCATTGTGTTGTGTGGTGAGTGAGGCGGCAGTGTGTTGTGTGGTGAGTGAGGCGGCAGTGTGTTGTGTGGTGAGTGAGGCGGCAGTGTGTTGTGTGGTGAGTGAGGCGGCAGTGTGTTGTGTGGTGAGTGAGGCGGCAGTGTGTTGTGTGGTGAGTGAGGCGGCAGTGTGTTGTGTGGTGAGTGAGGCGGCAGTGTGTTGTGTGGTGAGTGAGACGGCAGTGTGTTGTGTGGTGAGAGAGGCGGCAGGGTGTTGTGGTGAGTGAGGCGGCAGTGTGTTGTGGTGAGTGAGGCGGCAGTGTGTTGTGTGGTGAGTGAGGCGGCAGTGTATTGTGTGGTGAGTGAGGTGGCAGTGCGTTGTGTGGTGAGTGAGGCGGCAGTGTGTTGTGTGGTGAGTGAGGCGGCAGTGTGTTGTGTGGTGAGTGAGGCGGCAGTGTGTTGTGTGGTGAGTGAGGCGGCAGTGTGTTGTGGTGAGTGAGGCGGCAGTGTGTTGTGTGGTGAGTGAGGCAGCAGTGTGTTGTGTGGTGAGTGAGGCGGCAGTGTGTTGTGTGGGGAGAGAGGCGGCAGTGTGTTGTGTGGTGAGTGAGGCGGCAGTGTGTTGTGTGGTGAGTGAGGCAGCAGTGTGTTGTGTGGTGAGTGAGGCGGCAGTGTGTTGTGTGGTGAGTGAGGCGGCAGTGTGGTGTGTGGTGAGTGAGGCGGCAGTGTGTTGTGTGGTGAGTGAGGCGGCAGTGTGGTGTGTGGTGAGTGAGGCGGCAGTGTGTTGTGTGGTGAGAGAGGCGGCAGTGTGTTGTATGGTGAGTGAGGCGGCAGTCTGTTGTGTGGTGAGTGAGGCGGCAGTGTGGTGTGTGGTGAGTGAGACGGCAGTGTGTTGTGTGGTGAGAGAGGTGGCAGGGTGTTGTGGTGAGTGAGGCGGCAGTGTGTTGTGTGGTGAGTGAGGCGGCAGTGTGTTGTGTGCAGTATGAGGCGGCAGTGTGTTGTGTGGTGAGTGAGGCGGCAGTGTGTTGTGGTGAGTGAGGTGGCAGTGTGTTGTGTGGTGAGTGAGGCGGCAGTGTGTTGTGTGCAGTATGAGGCGGCAGTGTGTTGTGTGGTGAGTGAGGCGGCAGTGTGTTGTGTGGTGAGTGAGGCGGCAGTGTGTTGTGTGGTGAGTGAGGCGGCAGTGTGTTGTTGTGGTGAGTGAGGCGGCAGTGTGTTGTGTGCAGTATGAGGCGGCAGTGTGTTGTGTGGTGAGTGAGGCGGCAGTGTGTTGTGTGGTGAGTGAGGCGGCAGTGTGTTGTGTGGTGAGAGAGGCGGCAGTGTGTTGTGTGGTGAGTGAGGCGGCAGTGTGTTGTGTGGTGAGTGAGGCGGCAGTGTGTTGTGTGGTGAGTGAGGCGGCAGTGTGTTGTGTGGTGAGTGAGGTGGCAGTGTGTTGTGTGGTGAGTGAGGCGGCAGTGTGTTGTGTGGTGATTGAGGCGGCAGTGTGTTGTGTGGTGAGTGAGGTGGCAGTGTGTTGTATGGTGAGTGAGGCGGCAGTCTGTTGTGTGGTGAGTGAGGCGGCAGTGTGTTGTGTGGTGAGTGAGGTGGCAGTGTGTTGTGTGGTGAGTGAGGCGGCAGTGTGTTGTGTGGTGAGAGAGGCGGCAGTGTGTTGTGTGGTGAGTGAGGCGGCAGTGTGGTGTGTGGTGAGTGAGGCGGCAGTGTGTTGTGTGGTGAGAGAGGCGGCAGTGTGTTGTGTGGTGAGTGAGGCGGCAGTGTGTTGTGGTGAGTGAGGCGACAGTGTGTTGTGTGGTGAGTGAGGCAACAGTGTGTTGTGTGGTGAGTGAGGCGGCAGTGTGTTGTGTGGTGAGTGAGGCGGCAGTGTGGTGTGTGGTGAGTGAGGCGGCAGTGTGTTGTGTGGTGAGAGAGGCGGCAGTGTGTTGTATGGTGAGTGAGGCGGCAGTCTGTTGTGTGGTGAGTGAGGCGGCAGTGTGTTGTGTGGTGAGTGAGGCGGCAGTGTGTTGTGTGGTGAGTGAGGCGGCAGTGTGTTGTGTGGTGAGAGAGGCGGCAGTGAGTTGTATGGTGAGTGAGGCGGCAGTGTGGTGTGTGGTGAGTGAGGCGGCAGTGTGTTGTGTGGTGAGAGAGGCGGCAGTGTGTTGTGTGGTGAGTGAGGCGGCAGTGTGTTGTGTGGTGAGAGAGGCGGCAGTGTGTTGTGTGGTGAGTGAGGCGGCAGTGTGTTGTGTGGTGAGAGAGGCGGCAGTGTGTTGTGTGGTGAGTGAGGCGGCAGTGTGGTGTGTGGTGAGTGAGGCGGCAGTGTGTTGTGTGGTGAGTGAGGCGGCAGTGTGTTGTGTGGTGAGAGAGGCGGCAGTGTGTTGTGTGGTGAGTGAGGCGGCAGTGTGGTGTGTGGTGAGTGAGGCGGCAGTGTGTTGTGTGGTGAGAGAGGCGGCAGTGTGTTGTGTGGTGAGTGAGGCGGCAGTGTGTTGTGGTGAGTGAGGCGACAGTGTGTTGTGTGGTGAGTGAGGCAACAGTGTGTTGTGTGGTGAGTGAGGCGGCAGTGTGTTGTGTGGTGAGTGAGGCGGCAGTGTGGTGTGTGGTGAGTGAGGCGGCAGTGTGTTGTGTGGTGAGAGAGGCGGCAGTGTGTTGTATGGTGAGTGAGGCGGCAGTCTGTTGTGTGGTGAGTGAGGCGGCAGTGTGTTGTGTGGTGAGTGAGGCGGCAGTGTGTTGTGTGGTGAGTGAGGCGGCAGTGTGTTGTGTGGTGAGAGAGGCGGCAGTGAGTTGTATGGTGAGTGAGGCGGCAGTGTGGTGTGTGGTGAGTGAGGCGGCAGTGTGTTGTGGTGAGTGAGGCGGCAGTGTGTTGTGTGGTGAGTGAGGCGGCAGTGTGTTGTGTGGTGAGTGAGGCGGCAGTGTGTTGTGTGGTGAGTGAGGCGGCAGTGTGTTGTGTGGTGAGTGAGGCGGCAGTGTGTTGTGTGGTGAGTGAGGCGGCAGTGTGTTGTGTGGTGAGTGCGGCGGCAGTGTGTTGTGGTGAGTGAGGCGGCAGTGTGTTGTGTGGTGAGAGAGGCGGCAGTGTGTTGTGTGGTGAGTGAGGCGGCAGTGTGTTGTGTGGTGAGTGAGGCGGCAGTGTGTTGTGTGGTGAGTGAGGCGGCAGTGTGTTGTGTGGTGAGTGAGGCGGCAGTGTGTTGTGGTGAGTGAGGTGGCAGTGTGTTGTGTGGTGAGAGAGGCGGCAGTGTGTTGTGTGGTGAGAGAGGCGGCAGTGTGTTGTGTGGTGAGTGAGGCGGCAGTGTGTTGTGTGGTGAGTGAGGCGGCAGTGTATTGTGTGCAGTATGAGGCGGCAGTGTGTTGTGTGGTGAGTGAGGTGGCAGTGTGTTGTGGTGAGTGAGGCGGCAGTGTGTTGTGTGGTGAGAGAGGTGGCAGTGTGTTGTGGTGAGTGAGGCGGCAGTGTGTTGTATGGTGAGTGAGGCGGCAGTGTGTTGTGTGGTGAGTGAGGCGGCAGTGTGTTGTGTGGTGAGTGAGGCGGCAGTGTGTTGTGGTGAGTGAGGCATCAGTGTGTTGTGTGGTGAGAGAGGCGGCAGTGTGTTGTGTGGTGAGTGAGGCGGCAGTGTGTTGTGTGGTGAGTGAGGCGGCAGTGTGGTGTGTGGTGAGTGAGGCGGCAGTGTGTTGTGTGGTGAGTGAGGCGGCAGTGTGTTGTGGTGAGTGAGGCGGCAGTGTGTTGTGTGGTGAGTGAGGCGGCAGTGTGTTGTGTGGTGAGTGAGGCGGCAGTGTGTTGTGTGGTGAGTGAGGCGGCACGGTGTTGTGGTGAGTGAGGCAGCAGTGTGTTGTGTGGTGAGTGAGGCGGCAGTGTGTTGTGTGGTGAGTGAGGCGGCAGTGTGTTGTGTGGTGAGTGAGGCGGCAGTGTATTGTGGTGAGTGAGGCGGCAGTGTATTGTGGTGAGTGAGGCGGCAGTGTGTTGTGTGGTGAGTGAGGCGGCAGTGTGTTGTGTGGTGAGTGAGGCGGCAGTGTGTTGTGTGGTGAGTGAGGCGGCAGTGTGGTGTGTGGTGAGTGAGGCGGCAGTGTGTTGTGTGGTGAGTGAGGCGGCAGTGTGTTGTGTGGTGAGAGAGGCGGCAGTGTGTTGTGTGGTGAGTGAGGCGGCAGTGTGGTGTGTGGTGAGTGAGGCGGCAGTGTGGTGTGTGGTGAGTGAGGCGGCAGTGTGTTGTGTGGTGAGTGAGGTTGCAGTGTGTTGTGGTGAGTGAGGCGGCAGTGTGGTGTGTGGTGGGTGAGGCGGCAGTGTGGTGTGTGGTGAGTGAGGCGGCAGTGTGTTGTGTGGTGAGTGAGGCGGCAGTGTGTTGTGGTGAGTGAGGCGGCAGTGTGTTGTGTGGTGAGTGAGGCGACAGTGTGTTGTGTGGTGAGTGAGGCGGCAGTGTGTTGTGTGGTGAGTGAGGCGGCAGTGTGTTGTGTGGTGAGAGAGGCGGCAGTGTGTTGTGTGGTGAGTGAGGCGGCAGTGTGTTGTGTGGTGAGTGAGGCGGCAGTGTGTTGTGTGGTGAGTGAGGCGGCAGTGTGTTGTGTGGTGAGAGAGGCGGCAGTGTGTTGTGTGGTGAGTGAGGCGGCAGTGTGTTGTGTGGTGAGTGAGGCGGCAGTGTGTTGTGTGGTGAGTGAGGCGGCAGTGTATTGTGTGGTGAGTGAGGCGGCAGTGTGTTGTGTGGTGAGTGAGGCGGCAGTGTGTTGTGTGGTGAGAGAGGCGGCAGTGTGTTGTGGTGAGTGAGGCGGCAGTGTGTTGTGTGGTGAGTGAGGCGGCAGTGTGTTGTGTGGTGAGTGAGGCGGCAGTATGTTGTGTGGTGAGAGAGGCGGCAGTGTGTTGTGTGGTGAGTGAGGCGGCAGTGTGGTGTGTGGTGAGTGAGGTGGCAGTGTGTTGTGTGGTGAGTGAGGCGGCAGTATGTTGTGTGGTGAGAGAGGCGGCAGTGTGTTGTGCGGTGAGTGAGGCGGCAGTGTGTTGTGTGGTGAGTGAGGCGGCAGTGTGTTGTGTGGTGAGTGAGGCGGCAGTGTGCTGTGTGGTGAGTGAGGCGGCAGTGTGCTGTGTGGTGAGTGAGGCGGCAGTGTGTTGTGTGGTGAGTGAGGCGGCAGTATGTTGTGTAGTGAGTGAGGCGGCAGTGTGTTGTGTGGTGAGAGAGGCGGCAGTGTGTTGTGGTGAGTGAGGCGGCAGTGTGTTGTGGTGAGTGAGGCGGCAGTGTGTTGTGTTGTGAGTGAGGCGGCAGTGTGTTGTGTGGTGAGTGAGGCGGCAGTGTGTTGTGTGGTGAGTGAGGCGGCAGTGTGTTGTGTGGTGAGTGAGGCGGCAGTGTGTTGTGTGGTGAGTGAGGCGGCAGTGTGTTGTGTGCTGAGTGAGGCAGCAGTGTGTTGTGTGGTGAGTGAGGCGGCAGTGTGTTGTGTGGTGAGTGCGGCGGCAGTGTGTTGTGGTGAGTGAGGCGGCAGTGTGTTATGTGGTGAGTGAGGCGGCAGTGTGTTGTGTGGTGAGTGAGGCGGCAGTGTGTTGTGTGGGAGAGAGGCGGCAGTGTGTTGTGTGGTGAGTGCGGCGGCAGTGTGTTGTGTGCAGTATGAGGCGGCAGTGTGTTGTGTGGTGAGTGAGGCGGCAGTGTGTTGTGTGGTGAGTGAGGCAGCAGTGTGTTGTGTGGTGAGTGAGGCAGCAGTGTGTTGTGTGGTGAGAGAGGCGGCAGTGTGTTGTGTGCAGTATGAGGCGGCAGTGTGTTGTGTGGTGAGAGAGGCGGCAGTGTGTTGTGGTGAGTGAGGCGGCAGTGTGTTGTGGTGAGTGAGGCGGCAGTGTGTTGTGTTGTGAGTGAGGCGGCAGTGTGTTGTGTGGTGAGTGAGGCGGCAGTGTGTTGTGTGGTGAGTGAGGCGGCAGTGTGTTGTGTGGTGAGTGAGGCGGCAGTGTGTTGTGTGCAGTATGAGGCGGCAGTGTGTTGTGTGGTGAGTGAGGCGGCAGTGTGTTGTGTGGTGAGTGAGGTGGTGGCAGTGTGTTGTGTGGTGAGTGAGGCGGCAGTGTGTTGGTGTGGTGAGTGAGGCGGCAGTGTGTTGTATGGTGAGTGAGGCGGCAGTGTGCTGTGTGGTGAGTGAGGCGGCAGTGTGTTGTGTGGTGAGTGAGGCGGCAGTGTGTTGTGTGGTGAGTGAGGCGGCAGTGTGTTGTGTGGTGAGTGAGGCGGCAGTGTGTTGTGTGGTGAGTGAGGCGGCAGTGTGTTGTGTGGTTAGTGAGACGGCAGTGTGTTGTGTGGTGAGTGAGGCGGCCAGTGTGTTGTGTGGTGAGTGAGGCGGCAGTGTGTTGTGTGGTGAGTGAGGCAGCAGTGTGTTGTGGTGAGTGAGGCGGCAGTGTGTTGTGTGGTGAGTGAGGCGCAGTGTGCTGTGGTGAGTGAGGCGGCAGTGTGTTGTGTGGTGAGTGAGGCGGCAGTGTATTGTGGTGAGTGAGGCGGCAGTGTGTTGTGTGGTGAGTGAGGCGGCAGTGTGTTGTGTGGTGAGTGAGGCAGGCAGTGTGTTGTGGTGAGTGAGGCGGCAGTGTGTTGTGTGGTGAGTGAGGCGGCAGTGTGTTGTGGTGAGTGAGGCGGCAGTGTGTTGTGTGGTGAGTGAGGCGGCAGTGTATTGTGGTGAGTGAGGCGGCAGTGTGTTGTGTGGTGAGTGAGGCAGCAGTGTGTTGTGTGGTGAGTGAGGCGGCAGTGTGTTGTGTGGTGAGTGAGGCGGCAGTGTGCTGTGTGGTGAGTGAGGCGGCAGTGTGTTGTGTGGTGAGTGAGGCAGCAGTGTGTTGTGTGGTGAGTGCGGCGGCAGTGTGTTGTGTAGTGAGTGAGGTGGCAGTGTGGTGTGTGGTGAGTGAGGCGGCAGTGTGTTGTGTGGTGAGTGAGGCGGCAGTGTGTTGTGTGGTGAGTGAGGCGGCAGTGTAGTGTGTGGTGAGTGCGGCGGCAGTGTGTTGTGTAGTGAGTGAGGCGGCAGTGTGGTGTGTGGTGAGTGAGGCGGCAGTGTGGTGTGTGGTGAGTGAGGCGGCAGTGTGTTGTGTGGTGAGTGAGGCGGCAGTGTGTTGTGTGGTGAGTGAGGCGGCAGTGTGGTGTGTGGTGAGTGAGGCGGCAGTGTGTTGTGGTGAGTGAGGCGGCAGTGTGTTGTGTGGTGAGTGAGGCGGCAGGTGTGTTGTGTGGTGAGTGAGGTGGCAGTGTGTTGTGTGGTGAGTGAGGCGGCAGTGTGTGTGTGGTGAGTGAGGCAGCAGTGTGTTGTGTGGTGAGTGAGCGGCAGGTGTGTTGTGTGGTGGAGTGAGGTGCAGTGTGTTGTGTGGTGAGTGAGGCGGCAGTGTGTTGTGGTGAGTGAGGCGGTAGTGTGTTGTGTGGTGAGTGAGGCGGCAGTGTGTTGTGTGGTGAGTGAGGCGGCAGTGTGTTGTGTGGTGAGTGAGGCGCAGTGTGTTGTGTGGTGAGTGAGGCGGCAGTGTGTTGTGTGGTGAGTGAGGCGGCAGTGTGTTGTGTGGTGAGTGAGGCGGCAGTGTGTTGTGTGGTGAGAGAGGGCGGCAGTGTGTTGTGTGGTGAGTGAGGCGGCAGTGTGTTGTGTGCAGTATTAGGGCGGCAGTGTGTTGTGTGGTGAGTGAGGCGGCAGGGTGTGTTGTGTGGTTGAGTGAGGGCGGCAGTGTGTTGTGTGGTGAGTGAGGCGGCAGTGTGTTGTGTGGTGAGAGAGGCGGCAGTGTGTTGTGTGGGAGTGAGGTGGCAGTGTGTTGTGTGGTGAGTGAGGTGGCAGTGTGTTGTGTGGGTGAGAGAGGTGGCAGTGTGTTGTGGTGAGTGAGGCGGCAGTGTGTTGTGTGGTGAGTGAGGCGGCAGTGTGTTGTGTGGTGAGTGAGGCGGCAGTGTGGTGTGTGGTGAGTGAGGCGGCAGTGTGTTGTGTGGTGAGTGAGGCGGCAGTGTGTTGTGTGGTGAGTGAGGCGGCAGTGTGTTTTGTGGTGAGTGAGGCGGCAGTGTGTTGTGTGGTGAGGGGCAGGGTTTGGGAGGCGGCAGTGTGTTGTGTGGTGAGTGAGGCGGCAGTGTGTTGTTGTGGTGAGAGAGGCGGCAGTGTGTTGTGTGGTGAGTGAAGCGCAGTGTTGTTGTGTGGTGAGTGAGGCGGCAGTGTGTTGTGTGGTGAGAGAGGCGGCAGTGTGTTGTGTGGTGAGTGAGGCGGCAGGTGGTGGTGTGTGGTGAGTGAGGCGG